>JABUQX010033890.1:42500-75000 GCA_015478945.1 Trachelipus rathkii | reverse complement strand
TGCTAGCTGAGGATGAGTTCCGGCATCATGACTGGTATCCGTACTTTCGTTTGCGGCGTTATTTCTATGAAGCGGCACCTTTTAACGAAAAATGGTATTACCCCTTCCACAGGTGCTCTGCGGAAAATATCAAATATACCAGGGAGTTGGATAGACCAGAGAGCCAGTAGGAGCCTATGAAATATGACATATTTAAAAAAATAGCGGACTGTGCTAGGCCTTTGCCCCTAAACCACATTAAAGGAAGTAGATCGTGTTTGTGCCTAAAAAAAATCTCAAAAGAAGCACAAGTATATATTAGTAAGAAAATAAGCAGTATAATTTTGGAAGCGTGGAATCTAAATACAAGTGCCTAAAATGCTACCGATTCACACATAACACCGTTTATATTTTGAAACGGTCAACTAAAGCTGAGAATTTAAGAAACATCAAAATATATTATCATTTGGTTAGTCAGATTAAAGTAGAAAAAAAAAAAGTATATATAATAAAAATGTGAGAGAAAGAGAAAAAACTTATGCAAATAACATCTTACTAATCTTCTTTTGCAGGCAAACAAGTCAAAGGTTATTAAAAAATAAAACTTAACAAGTGGTAAAGGTGATACAAATTGAATTTATAATATTAGTAGATGTAATTTATCTCCCCAAGTATTTTACCTACTGTTTTACCTTCCCCTATCCTTATTTGAGTGTAATGGATTTAAGAAAGGGTTTGAGGGTGCCGTAACAAGAAGATAATTTCCATTAACTCAGGTTGAGACTATATTCTACCTAATGGTTGAAATCTCTTCTACAGAGCCTCCGGGAATCACCAATTTGATCTAATATCGTTCAATATTTTATGTATTTTAATCTTACAGAAGAGTACAGAACACAAATATATATTTATATATAATATAATAATTATATTAATCATATATATATATTAATATAAATATATAAATATATATCATATATATATATATTTAGTATCATTAAGTGCGCCTTAGAAGATGGTATAAGAGGATATGTGGATTCAAATCTTAATATGAAACAAGATTGACAAATATGAGAGAGAATGAATTTTAAATAATTGAATTTATGGATTTTATGGATTTTGCAAAGATGAGCCTTATCATAGGAAATAAATAAGGATGCTCACTGTGGCAGGTGTTTTTAAGTGATATAATGTTTTTAGTGTTGATGGTACGGATTCTTAGTAATGAAATCAAAAAGTTTTGATATTAGAAAACGAATAGTGAAGCGTTAGCGATTAAAGAATTAATGAGATATATGGAAAAGTGTTAATTGGTTTGAATAATTTAAATTAAAGCGGCACTGAGTGAAGGCAGGATGTAATTGATTTTAATGTTCACCTTATATGCGTATTATATTTAAATTGTATGTAATATACGTTAGCTGGTGGAGTTATGAAAGAATTTAGAAGGTGGGGTGTGCCAAGAGATAAAGGTGTAAAATTGAATGAAAGGTGGAGAATGGTAAGAGGGCGAGTGTGAGGTTAGCAGTGCCCGTAGCCTAGTGGTGGGAGGCGCGATGATCTTGGTTATGTGTGTGGGTGAAGGCCCCTGGATGAAGTTTGAGAGGAGGGCCGTGCCAAGAGGCGCCACTTTGGCAAGATGTGTGTCTCATATTAAGGAACGGCTAAAAAAGTGTTGTTAGGCGGTTGTGAGACAAGTTAACGTGATTAGAATTATATAAAGAGTAGGTTATATGTGTGTTGGAGAGGCTGCAGGACAGCCCTACAGTTTAAGAAAGCTATGTCACTGATACTCTTATGGTAGTAAGACATATTCATCGGGTAACCAGGGAGATTACAAATTCTGCGATATAAGCAATTGATCTTATATACGTAAAACCTTGAAACCCAGTTCGAGGAGTAGAAAGTGCGCGAACCAATTACGGAGGTATGCAGTCGCTCATGAATATTATTTGAGAGGAAAAATGGATTTGTGTGTAATGGTAAGAGGGCAGACAAGTGTCGTGAATATGAAGCAAGAGAAATACATGAAGTACTTGGAGATAGGATGTGTCTTTCAGCGCGTGTTTAATGCATATTACGTGGGAAGCTACTCGTCTGGAATAAGAGGTATATATCTAAAGTAACAATGTGTAGGCTAATTCATAAATCTTAAACATTCCGGAAACAATAATCCTTATGGGACCGTGTCCAAGCGTGTGCACGAAAAATTGATAAAAGGAGGGATGAACGTATTAGAACACATTGCTGAGTTGTGTGGTGTGAAGAATAGTGACGTCACGAATATCGAGAAAATAATGAAAGTACAGTGTGTGATTGTTTGGTCATTTGGAAAGAATGGATGATAGTCGGTTTGGCTCTAACAAAACAGCAGTTATTTTATTATGTACTACGCAACCACCTTGGGACGCTGATGAATATATCTGTAAATCTGAGTTAATCGCCAGATTCTCTTGGGAAACCGTATAGGAAAAGTGGAGTAGAGTCAGTAAATAATAATCAGCATTTAGGGGAGATGGACGCTGAGATGAGGTTTAATTAGATTTGACGCTCCGGCCAAAAGGCGAAGAATACGCCAAAGGTGCAATAATACGGAGTGAATGGCGGGGGTATTATTGTGCAAAGGTTGGTGGAATCGGTTATGGCTGGTCTCGGCACCAGGGCTCAAAAGGGTGAATTGACGAGAAAACCTATACAAATTTGACGTAGTTAATATTATTTTTTACCCATAAGGGACGATCGTCGGAAAGGCCAAAGATTGAAGATTTAGTAAAACAGAATGGGATATATGGAGGATCTGAAATTGGCTATCACAGACCTACAAGTGACACACAAATAGACGCCAAGTAGTGGACTAAGGGTTCCTTCGGTGTCGCAGGTCACAATTGTCGCAGAATATTGTTCATCTTGTTGGCAGAATCACTGCATGTTTACCGGTGTTGTAATACATTCAGATAAGAAAGAAGCTAGAAAAGCACTAATTTGAGAAAAATGCATATTGAACGATAAAGCTTAAGGTTGGGAACTTGCCCTCCTCTACGCGGGGTGACAGTCGGGGAAATAGGGGTTGAAATAGGGAAAGATGGCAAGATGTTACTGGCGGTCAGAGGTGTGCTTCACCCTCTCACGTCAGCAATTAATTGTACAATTTTAAGGTAAGATGATTTTAGTAATTCATAAAAATTCTTATTAATTTTCTTTGGAATTTTTAATATTATGGTCATCCATCTTTATATATTAATATTCTATAATCATATACTCAGTCCCGGTCCGGATACATCTAGAGTGTGAATTTTTCTTGAGACTGGAAGCGGGTTCTTCACTTAAATGGTATATAAAGGGGGGAGAGTAGTAAGTCTATGGGTCATTTTCTTTCGTCCTTGCGTCCATATTATATATCTCTACTACTTCTATGTCACCATATACCTAGTGCATGCCTTAACGTATATACCACTCATATTAAACTATATAATCTACTATATACTACTACAGTTATTATGGGAGAGAGAAGGTTGAGGTAATGATGATATATGATACTATATTTAATTAATATGTAATATATATATAATATATATATATATATATATATATATAGTAATAATTATAATATATACTATAATATATATTAATTTTATTAATAATACTTTTAATATATTAATATTATAATATATATATTATTATATTAAATATATATATTTATATATATTATATATAATATATTATATTAATATATAAGTATATATTAATATAATAATAAGAACGATTTATTTATTTGTTGGCCTCACCCCCGGAGAATAATAAAAATTCTGAGAGATATTAATATTAATATGGATATTAATACAATATGGAAACTCCAGAATTTTTTTTGCGGGAAAAACGGTATAAAATAAGAAGGACGGGGGAAATAAAATTTGAAAATAAATACACTATTTCTAGAATTTCACCATATTTCATCTTTTCGTTTTGACTCATATAACTCGATTTGAAATAATAAGTTAAACTAGTTTCAGGTAGCTGACAAAAATATTTAATTATCACAGATAATATTCTCTAAATTTAAAAACAATTTTCTAGCTCTTCACATTATTATCCAATATTTCATTTAACACATAATGTATATATCAATTACACGTCAATTACCTATGATGCTTTATACATAAAAGTATTTTATCTTATGTTCAATATATTATGATATATTATATATAAATATATATGAGTATAAAAATATAATCCCTTTTCATAAATGTTACCATTATAATATATATTATTATTCTAATATTATAGAAAAAAAATCTCTCTGAGCTGGAAGTAATATGCGATATAAAAGTGTACCTATATATTATATATACATTATAATATATTATATATATATTAAGTATGAGTTTATATAATATATATATACTATATATATTAATATATATATATTATATATATTAATATATATAATTAAATATAATATATTATATATATATATAATATATTATTAAATAAATACTATATTAAATATATAGTATAATATATATATATAATAAATATATATAATATTAATATATATTATATAATAATATATATTTATATATATAATATATTATATATAATACAAGAATAAATATAATATAATATATATATATAATATATATAATATTAATGATGTGCAGAGATTTTGACTCGGATTTTAAATGTAACTGATCTTTTCTAAGAGTTATTAATTATTTATATTTATTTTTTTTTTATATTTATTATTTTTGTGCAGAGACTCGATACACTAACAACTTAATGAAAATTACAATAACTGAAAATTTATATTTTTATTTTTACTTATATATATATTATATATTTATTATTTCAAGCGAGTTTTTTTAGTATTCAAAATCTCAACACTCCCCCTCAAAAATAAAAAAAACGAATAAAACAAAAAAATAAAAATGAAAAATTAAATAGAAAAATAAATAATATGATGTTATTTATATTTATGAGAATATTTGCTTATATAATTTAATCACGTATACATTAGAGACTCTTGAGTTAAAAAATGTATGAGTGCCAACGTAGAAGCAGAGAGCTAAGGAGTGAGTGGAGAAAAAGCACGAAATGTCATAAACTACAAAGCAATGCAGGTATATATTTGAAAGGATAATCAGAAACAAGATTAACGTGAATATGAAAAGCAATTGGTAAAAATTCAGGCAGATGGTTCAGGAATAGAGGAAAATAGGGTTAGATAGATTTTGTAAGAGAGAATTAGGATTAAAACAAATATAGAACTCTAGTGTGAGTAGTGGCGGAGATAATGGAACAGAAAGATAAGGGCAGACGAAAGTGAGAAAGAATTAGTTTATATTGAACAATTTATGGAACAATTTAATGGTAGTTCGTTGTCGCGCTCGGAAAACTGAATCATTCTGGCAAATATATGATAAATAAAGAGTCAAGACAAATTTAATTTGTTCTTCCGTCTACCAATGTCATAACATACATACATTGAGCTTTGAGATCTATACTAAGAAGAACGCGAAAGTCTCAATGCAGGGTTACCTCCAAGGTTATACTCGGAGAACTGATGAAAGCAACTACTCTGAATTCGAATTGCTCTTGCCAATAAGTTGCGATTCTTTTAATATATATATAAAATTCATTGAATATTTCTATATTTGGGATTAACTTTTAAAGTTGGCAGGATTCATACATAGCAGGAAAGAGAAATCTGGGTACTGCTTTTTGCAGTGTTTGCTGGGTCAGTACAATTAAGTGTTTATTTCGCGCGATGATATCCTGATATAATTAGTATATTTAGAGTCGAACAGTCAGAGCTCCAATTCTCGGAGTAATTAAATACACTAAACTTTATATAAATATACACAAGCTTAAATGCTGAATATACAATAAAGAGAAACTGATGGAAAATATCAACTTTCGTCTGTGAGCGTTTATAAAATTTAAATGATATATACAGAAGAACTGTATAATGTCATAGTAGTTCCTGTGCATTTTAATATCTAAAAATTCTAAAGATTGATGTTTCATCGAGATGAAAATCATTAAATTTTTCTATATTTTTCTCACTATATATAAATATATAAATATGACAATATAATATATATAGATAAACTTACTATACCTACCCTACTACTACGTACATTTACAGTATAAACCCCTACGGGACTATTAGGTATATTTGCCATAATTACTATACCCTACGTACCTAACCTATTATTTTTAGAATAACCAAAAAACCAACACCTCCTGATGCTTTATCCATATCCTTTTCTTGGGGGTAAAACCCGATAACACTTTTTAGCCTAACTACTGACATTTAACATGGTTAAGGGATTGGTTATGTTAATATAAGATGTATATATATATCATTAAAAACTTTCTGTTTTGCAAGTATTTTTATTTTTAGGAGCCGTATTGCTATTTAGTTCCTGGGAAGTGTTTTCCTTCAATTCCACTGAATCATTCTCTATAACAAATTTAGTCAGATTTCTTCATCTTTCTCGATTTAGTTTCTCTTTAATTTTATTATTATTATTATTTATATATTAATTAGAATTTAAAGTAAGTAATTTTATAACAGTATGTGTTAATTTAATGAAAAAAAATGTCATCAAAATTTAACTAAGGTAAAATTTGGTGTCAATATTAAATAATATAAATATTTAATTTATAATGTCTAATTTATTTGTTATTAATATGCAATATTAAGCCTTATCTTTACTGCAAGTTACAAAATCATCTTTTTTTCTTATCTTAAAATAAAAAATTAATCGTTAGATATGACATCAACCCATTCTATTAGTAAAATTTATCCTACTCTAAAAATATAAATCAATGTATTTAGGCAATTCTGCGACATAAATTAATAATATATAATTAAGAAGATTAATTAAATTATATTAATCAAATAAATTAAAAATAAATAAATAACTCAATCATAAAAAATAAATATAATATCTTAAAATCACAATAACACTAAACAAATAATAATAATTATAAATAGTATAATAATTCATAATAATAATCGCAAAATATTTAAATCGCTTAAAACAGTTATATAAGGATATATAAATACTATTTTATTTTATAAGCTAACTTGAATGATTATTTAATGGAGGTTATTAATTCTGAAGAGATTCATAATAAAGCGAATATATAATTATATAAAGATTTAATTGAATGATAAGGAAATAATACAAATAAATTAGTTCATAACTAATGAGTATCACAACAATTTAATTAAACTATTAAAATAGAAAATACAAAAAAATAATATATTTAAGAATACAGAAATTAATGAAATATGAAAATAATAGACAAAATTAATAATAATTCTTAATAATTAATAATTAATAGATTAATCATATAATCAACTACATAATAATAATAATAACTATTACATTTTTTATTATTTAAAACATTAAAATTAATTAATAATTATAAGAAAGTAATAATAATGAAATTAATAAAAATAATAATTCTAAAAATAATATAAATATCATTAATTAATTAATCTATATAATAATAATTCTAATAAAACATTAACTTAAGCTATAATATACTAACCTATAATACTAATATATTATATAACAATATTTACAAATTTATATTAAAATTGAATCCTAAAGATTTACTTGAGAATTTGATTAAAAATAAATTATTCCTAGGAAACAAAACTTAATTCTGATGATAAATAAATAAAGTTCTGAGGTGATAAATAATATTACAATTAAATATAACAACATATACCCATAGCATAGAGTTACGTGAATTAGGAGATAGATCTAAATTTATTTAAGAGGAAATGATTAATACTTTTTGTTAAGGTTAGTAATTAAACCTATGTATTATTTATTAGCTTAATTTAATTAACTTTAAAATCTATAAAATTAATAAATAAAATTCACTTATGCAATCATTATCACTATTAGTACGAAATAAAACCTTAATTCATAAAAAAATTAACATAAAACGATAAAACAAGAAGATATTGGAATTATAAGAAAAAAAATATTATAAAATCCAAAAGTGGCAAACAAAATCAAATAAATACGATGCACAAAATACTAAATTGTATCAGATAGAGGAAAAAAAGGTCACAATATTAAATTAATAAAATAATTAATTTAACTCAATTAAATAAATATGAAAATAATATCAATTATTTAGAAAACACAAGTGACAAAGAAGAATAATGTCCCACAATAAACACTGATAAATTTAATAAACAATCAAAAGAGCTCAAATAATAATTAATTATTATGATTAACTATTTAATATTGAGTTCCCTCACTATATCCTCTATAACTATATGCTAATCATAAAAGAAAAAAGAATTATAGCTAAAATAAACTCAAACCAATATATAAAAATAAATTCAACATATAAGAGTTAATATTTAACAACCCTTTGTTATTCTTTAAATATATCAAATTAGTATAAATTCCTATTTTAAATATTATATAAAAGCTATATATAATATATATATATTATCCACTATCATTAAATATACAATGGTCCTATTCCCTTTAGTGAATGAGTTTATAAAATATCGTTTAATGATTATTTGTAAGGTCTATATTTAAATCCATCAGTTATTAAGTTATGATACATAGAGTATTATAGTAGATTAGTTAAGCTGAGGTATAATAATATATATCATAAATTAATATAAATATATAATGATTTTCATAAATTAATTCTATTAGAGGCAATATAGCCTATACAAATCAAAAGGATGTTCAATATTATGAAAATAAATTATATCCTTAAAAACAAAATACATTTGTGCCTCAAAGCGGCAACACGGCGTTATATAATTAATTAATATATATTATATTACTGCAAGATTTATAATAAAATTTACAAATCAAAAATAAAATTATTACCTATTTATGCACCAGGATATGCTGAAAATAAGGACATATAAAATTTTTAAAATATTTATATATTCTTATACATAAAATTCATATCTACGAAATGACTTACACTTTTTTGTAATGGACAGTTAAATAATGCCTATCTGTTTCAGCCTTTTTCGAAATATAGCCGAGGTATTCTCTTTTGTTTCATTCTCTTTTCTTTCTCGATACGTTCGATCAACAGTTTTTTGCAATGTATTGATCGCATATAGTTGTGACTATTAAATAAGAATTTCTATAAGATGCAGTTCATCGAGATGCCAAATACTTCCATTTCTATATAATATCTCTCTCATTTTTCATATCTGCATAACATTGTGTCACTCACCTCAAAAATTTTTCGACTTTTCCGTGAAAATACCTTAAGGTGTTTACAAGCTTGCGGTTTTCTATATCCTCCGCGCAGTTACCACCACTGTGCATTCATTTATTTTCACACCATCTTTCACTTGCCTATACTCTTTTAGAAAAAATAAGGTAGTACCTTACTTATCAACTCTCTCTGGCCACATAGCTTCGCTAGACTTGAATTTATTCAAGTCCATCATTTCTTGTGTTACGAAAATGAACCATACACCATTTATGCATCAATCCGACTCATTTAAAAAATTTTTATTGGGAAATATACTTCCCATGTTTTTATTATCACATATTACGATACCATTATAATTAATAAGACAAAAAAATCAAAATAAAATTTTACCTCTTTATGACGTGTTACGAGAGGAAAGATGCTAGTTAAAACCACAATCCGTTTGAAAGGCAAAAATATATACAGCTAACAAGAGTATGTCAGCAGAATCTTTCAACTAATAGTAATTATTGTAATTTTAATGAGTAAGAATAATTCTATGTCATTTGGTGTTTAATAAACACACTCAATAAAGGAAAGAATTGTAGTTTGCCAATCCATAGTATTCTAAACAATTGCAATTTTTTTCTCTTGACAAATCAAAGATAGCCTAACTAGATCGAGTAAATTTTCCCCAATATAAATGAATGAAGAATCTTCAATAAATGAAATAAAATTCAAACATAATGCATATACGCCCAAGTGCAACAACTCAAATGCATATAGTATATATATACTATATATATATATATATATATTATCCTATAATAATTACTCTATATATTATAATATAATAATTATTATAAATATATTCTATATTACATATATAATATATATATATATATCCATGACTCAGCTTATTCGTGTGTGTGTGTGGTGTGTGGTGTCATGGTCTGGCTGAGTGATGTGAGTGTGTGTGAGTGTGAGTGAGTGTGTGAGTTTGTAAAACTTAAAACATTATTGATTAAGCCTAGCCATATAATGATCATCTTCCTAGATTTTGCACTTAAAATTTTAACTTTTTTAAATCTAACACAAAAACAAAAGGAAGAAGAAAAAAAAAATAACTAAAATTATACTAAGTTCAACACAAAAACATTCCAAGTAACGAAAACATATTGAACATATAATAAAAAGCGATGACTGGGTTCTCTATATTCCTATTTTTGAAAGTTTTTTTTTTTTTTTTCACAGTTCCGAGAAATCCAATCGTATTTTTGAATAGCGAGCATGCAAATCGTAACTAATAACCTGAATAGAGTCATTTTTATTAAGCTGTAAAGGATAGTGTGTCTGTGAATGTTTGAAAAAATGTTCTATCATATTTCAATGTGATTTGACCGAATGAGATAGATTTGCAATTACGTATTGGATACAGAATTTAATATATATATATATATATAATTATATATATATATATATATATATATATATATATATATATATATATATATATATATATATATATAATTATATATATATATATATATATATACTACCTATATATATATATATATATCATAATATATATATATATTATAATATATTATAATATATATACCTATATATATCTATATTATATAATACCTATTTACTTTTTATAAAAGTTAAAAAATATATATAATATAATATATAATATATAGTATACCGGCCGTTAAGCCAGAGGTCAAGGGTTTGGAAAACGCCCCCTGAAATTATTTAACAACGATCAAAATTCTGATTGCTGGCCACTTGACCCTCTTTATTTTAATTTATTAAAGTAATAAATAATCAAAAGCAAATGAAAAGTATATAAGGTTAACATATTGTTGTTCGAGAAGATTTCCCTTAGATTTTGTGGCTGTTGAAAGCACAAAAGGGGGAAATCTGTAGCCGAGGCAAACTACGAAAGGTTAAAAGTTAATAGTGACTTTCTGATTGACAACGATATAATTTTGGCGCACGTACTCCCAGATGAAGTGAAAATTTTAGAGTGGTTCAATTACTGTTAAAATAATAGATGCCAGGGATTGGTATGAATATTTGTTGTTAACAATTTATATGGAGATACAAAAACATTAGAAACTATTGAACCTTCAAAAATAAATCATTTTGCTATTAAGAGAGTGAGGACAATGATAATATAATAATAATAATAAAATAATAATAATTATATATATATATATATATATTATATTATATATATACCTATATACTTAAAATATCATATATCTAATATATATATATACTATATACCTATATATAAAAATCTGTCTGATAGGTTTGTAAAGTTTTATTAACCGGTTTGCATTCTCCTTACTATTCCATTATATACTATAACTGTACTACAGTCTCCGTTATTAGTGAAAACAACTGTTCTTACTCATATTAAAAATGTGATGCTTGTTTAGAAAGACGTTAGCGTAAACATCGAGAATAACAAATTTATAACAAGCAATTTGGAAGCTACGCAGAACTTTTGCTTTCTGTCAATGAAGAAATGGTAATGCCTTGCGTCCTTCAGAATATTGTACAAATAGACAAAGACAAAGCAATCTAAATCTAAATGAATTTTTCAAAACTAGTTAGAATGATGAAAATTTTTGAAACCATAGATCCATGCTTTACGAATCTTTTTAAAAAGCGATTCTATCAATATTCTATTTAATTATATATATATATATATATATATATATATATCGATTCTATATATATATATATATATATATATAATATAATAATTCACTTATATATATATATATTATATAATATTATATATATATCCTATATATATATATATATATCATATATTTATAATATATATATATATAGTCTCATATATAACATATATATATCGATTTTTTAAAATAAATTTGATCTTTAACGTCCACAATAGTGGATGGATAGGCATTTACGATCTACCTTGCTCAAAGTGAACTGTTGGAATAGGTCACTCTTTTCAATCAAACTCCACGAAAAAAGGTCTTAAAACAAACTTTCACATTTCTTGTAGGGGAGGAAAAAACTAACATAACTGGCTTTAATGTGTGTTCATAATAGCTAAACAATTTTAAAGGATGGAGTTAAATAAAAATCCTTTTAGCTTATTAAAAGAGAAGAATTATAATATATATTTATAATAACTATAGATATTCTATATATATAACTATATAATATATATATTTCTATCATATATATATATATACCTATATCATCATATATAATATATACCTTATAATATATATATATATATATATATATATATATATCTCCTATATCTACCTATATAATATATCTATATTATATATTATAATATATACTTCTATATAAATACTATAATAATAATAATAGTAATAATAATAATAAATAATAATCATTCAATAATAATAATAACTAATAATAATAATTATCAATAATCAATGAATAATAATTCCAATAATCAAGTCAATTATATACTCCAATAATAATAATACAGAATAATAGATAATAATTAATAATAATAGATAAAATAATAATAATCAATAATATAATTAATAATAATAATAATAATATAAATTAATAAATATAAAATAAAAATTTACACTAATAATAATATAATTAATAATAATAATAATAATAATAATAATAATAATATAAAAATAGATAATCAATATATAATATAATAATCATATAATAAGAATAATTTACATAATAATAATTAATAGCATAAAATTACATATTTTATTCTTAAACGAATAACAAAACCATTGAGAAATAAGAAAAATAAAAAAATACTAAATAAATAATTCAGAAATATCTTTGAAAAAAAAGCATTCTGGAAGGTAATAAATAGAGATGAAAAATAATATATAGATAATAAAAAATTACAAATTAAATTTAATTAATAATTAATTAATTTTTAAAAAATAAACTAAACGGAATAAACGGGAAACAACAAGGAAGAATACTAATAATATATAATAAATATTATATTTTTATATAATAATAATATATATATATAACTCAATAATAATTATCATTCCATAAAATAATCAATAAGTAATCATATATCAATAATCATAATACATCAATAATCCATAATCAAATCATAATAATGCATAATAATCAACTATTCATAATTCGATAAATAAAATAAAATCCCAAATATTCATTATATTACAAATAATAATAATTCACCAATAATAATAATAATCAATATTACTATCATAATAATAATAATAATAATAATACTATAAATAATATAATCATATGACTCGAGACCGCACATACTGACTAATAGAACTGATGACTATCTTACAACAACACAACAAACAACAATAAGTAATAAAATAATAATACGCAATAAATAATCCAATAAAATAATTGGTAATAATAATACATACATAATAATAATAATAATAATAATAATAATAATTTTATCACAATGGAAAATAATTCCATAATTTTAAATACAATCCACACTGCTAACACAGATTGACAAATATCCTTAAGAAACGCAGACCTGCATTTCTGTTACTAATTCCCTTTCTTCACGGTCTAAATTGACGCATTTCTTCCCTTCTTACATTTTGGTAACCTTCTTCCTCCCGTTTCTGATCTAACTCTGTCTAAAAATTAATTTGTCACTCTTAAACAATTCTTCGAAGTACTAGACAAGTACAAGCTCTACTATAATGGTAATGCGTGCGGATGAGTACGGGGGAGGGGGCTTTCCCTTATCGATCACCTTTCGTCATGTTCTTTTCCTACTAACGTAATTAATCTGTTTTCGGTGTATGGGTTGCGCAATCTACACCCCCTAACCTGGGGAAAGGAAGGAATATATATATATAATATATATATCTACTATATATATAATATATTATAATTTATATATTCATATATATAATATTATTATATATATCACTATATCTCTCTCTACTCAACTACTTATATACTATATATATATATATATATCTATTCTATATATATTATATATATTTTATATTACTGATATTATATTCATCCCCCACCGCTATCCAAGCACCACTCACGCACTATCACCTTGGCGCGGCGACCTCCCTTTATCAAAAGGAGTGGGCAACAGAAAAAAAATTAAAAAGAGACAAGAGAATTAGAAAAGTACACCATCATTCAAGTCAAATGCAAATTCCCTCAGGTGGGCGCAGACATGGGCTTTAAAGAGCGTAAAGAAACTCTTGCAAAACAAAAAAAGGAAAAAGAAAAATTTTTTTTGGGAAATCATCCTTTTTGAACCTGCCAAAGGAAAAATAGAATGAAGCAAGAAGTTCTAACAAACAGATGCTGGCTTTTGCGAAAGAAGGAGGCACCAACAAACGGAGTGAATCCTTCGAGTGCTCCAATATTCAACACAATATTTCTTCATGGAGAGAGCAAGGGCACCTCTTAGTGTTACGAGGGCGATGCAGTTGGTGGAGGAGTGCGAGAGATCTCTCTCGAGTACCTGCCGTTGTAAATACCTATAGGGAAAAGAGATAGGGCGGTCAATAGTCAATCAGCAGGCAGAAGAGGGTCAAGGGAGTTCAGAAAGTATGGGACAGTTTATAATCTCTTAGCCCTTCCCAGTCCCCTCAACCTTTCGCATCCCAAGGGAGGGTGGAACTGGATCCACCCAAATGTGAGAAACAGTAAATTCGCATTGCAGGTGCGGAATAAGACCTTTATATAATCTGAAGTAACAGAATCAGACCAAAGAAATATATATATTATATCGATCTCATATTACTATTTCTATATAATATTTAACTATATATATATTAATATATATTCATATACTATATTATATATAATATACTATAATATACTATATATATATTATATAATATATATCATAATTCTACTATTCCTAGTGTGTGCGAGCAAGTATAGGCCTATATAGTATAATATTTATATATATATACTCATATATATATATATATACCTATATTATATATATATATATAATATTATAGTATATATATTCCTCATATAAACTATATACTATAATATCTATTTGGATTGGTTGAAGTCAGTTTTCTAAACCTCTCAATTATATGCACAAATGTTTACAAATTTTAGTTTAGTTTCAAATTCGATGACTTCAAAACAAGCTTTAAAACGAGAAGAAAAATAAAGAGAAGAAAAAATGTTCCTAATTAAAACAAATTCTTGATTGCCGGCTTACAAGGCTATTAAAGTAACGTGAGAAAGAGAATCGAATCGAGTCTAGTCGAGTCGAGATGAAAAAGAAAGAAAAACATTACCGGTCGAATATTCGAGATCCGGGTCACATTGTTCGTCGATTAAAAAACAGCGATAGGGAAAGCCAATGTTTTGCTTAAATTTTGCAAACGAAAGCGAAGAAGATTTGTATGTTTTTTTTTTTATTATTATTATTTCTCCATTACTTGTTTTTACATTCCGTCTTTCAAGCTTTATGCATTGATAGCGTAATTATCACACGCTTTTCTCGTGCGCCTTACAATATAAAAGAACCAATATATGAAAACACGATTTTTTACACACATGGTAAAAATTAAATAACTTAAAACCTCAAACACAGGTATTTATTGTGATTCAAATGCAAATTTTTCACTCTAAAATTAATTTCAATATTTTTTTCAATTTAATATGAATGATATTCCACCACTTACGATCGGTTACTAGGGAAAGAAATAAATAAATAATGAATAAATATGTTAATCAGAGTTGCTGAGCCGGTTAACTTTAGCCCTTAGTCATATGATGATAACTTATTAACTATTTTTTTTTAAACCTATTATATTTTAAAAACTAGGTCAAAACATAATTTTAATTAATTTATTTATGAGTCACTAAGAATTTAGTGAATGACAATTTTATTTTTATATAGTAATATTACATACTTAAGAATTTACTTATATATATTGAGAGCTATTATTATTAAATTTATTATTATTGTTTTGAAAAAGAGGGTGAAGGTCAAAAGTTACGATCCTTAACCTATATTTGGTCAAAATTTGCATACAAATTATGCACTTTCTCGAGTGCCAACAGCAAAAGAAAATTAATGAATAGAAAAACGCTTATAAAATTGCAAGGAGAGAGACCAAAATATATGTTAATTATATGTGCTATTATCTATCCTAAATATATAATAATAAATAATATAATAATAAAAATAATTACCATTAAATATATTTCATCTAATCAAGAATAGTTTTTAGATAATTATTCTAGTAATATTCCAGTAATAATTATATATATATTATCAGAAATTATAACGAGTGAATTTATCACATTTACAAATAAATTTAACAAGTCTAATATAACAATAAAGAAATTAATACATTCTTTTGTTAGTTATTATAAATAATTAATATTAATATATATAATAACAAAATATATATAAATTAATAATTAATAAATATAATACTAAGTATATATAATAGGAATATATTTAAATAACTAATTAAATTAATAATATAATATTTAATAAGTAAATCGAATTAATAATAATAATATTAAAATAAAATAAATCATAAACAAAAATACATATTAAAAATATAGTTAAATATAATTACATTTTTCAATTAATAATCAGTATAATATAAATAAAACATTTAAATAATAAAATAACGTATATAATATAAATTAAATAATATAATATAATAAATAATAATTAAATAAAATAATATTATTTATAAATTAAGTTATATAAAGTAAAAAGCATAATAATAATTATTAAAGGTTAGGTCTTCTTATTTAATATAAATATATAAGATAGCTTTTTTTATGATATTAAATATACATTATAATTTTAATATATTTATTATTTATATTATATATTAATATTTTTGTTTTTTATCGTTTTCGTTATCCTGTAATTAATATTTAAATTATATATATATATTAATATATATATTATATATTATTATATATATAGTATATAATAATATAATAATATTATTACATATTATATATAATATTAATATTATAATAATTATAATAATTAATATATATATTAATATTAATAATAATATTATATTATTATAATATACTATATTATAATATATTAACTAGTATAATATATATATATATATATATTATATATTATATAATTATAATTATTAAATAATATATATTATAATTATAATTATTAATATATATAATATATAATATATTATTAATATATAATATATAGTATATATTAATATTAATATATATAGATATATATATAATATTATATTACATATTTAATATATTAAATTATTAAATAATTAAATTTGATAATAGTATATATATTATATATATTATTATATAATATTAATATATATTATATAATATATATAAAAATATATTATAATATATATTATTATATATATTTAATATAATAGTATAATTTAATATAATATATATTAATATATTATATAAATAATTATTATTATATAGTATTACTATTAGAACTATTTATAATGTAACTATATATTATTATATATACTTATATTAAATATTTATATATTATATATATATAATAATATATATTATATTAATTAATTTATATATATTAATATAATATAATTTATATATATATCCATTTATTAATATATATTATCTAAATATTAAAATATATTAATATATATTATTATATATATTATATAATATTAATAATATATATATATAAATTATTAATATTAATATAATATATATATAGTATATATATACAATATATTTCTTTAATTAATATTTATAAATTATAAAGTTGACTTGTGGCGTAGCATGAATTTCTTCTCTTGAACTTAATATTAATAAATTAGCGTCCAGCTTTTTATAAAATTTAGAAAATATAGTTTAATTAATTATGAAAAAAGTATAAGATAAAAATTTTAAAGCTAGAGTTTTATATATTATTAATATATTAATATAATATATATATATATATAGAATATTTTAATATTATTTAAATATTATTATTTTTATATATAATATTTATAATATATATATATATATTATATAAATATATTATATTAATATATATATTAATATATAATATAAATTTATATATTAATATAATTATATATATAATTAATATATTATATATTAATAATATATAATATATATATATATTATATTTATATATATAAAACCTCATTTATAACTATGAGTACATTATTAAATCGCAAATTATTCTTCGACGGATTCTGTCGGAGCGGTCCCTTACCCCTGAGTACTCTGACGGCAGTGAGTGATTGAATAAAAATAAATAAAAACAAATATAGTAATATTAATATATAATTAATATTAAATTATTATATATGATTATATATAATAATAATTATATTATATAATATAATATATAATATATATATATGATTATATATTATATTAATATATTAATATATATAAATATCATATATATATATTATATAATATAAGTAAACTACTTGTTAACAATTATATTATTTAATGTAATAGTCTTCATGTATGAATAATAAATTAAAATGAAGGTAAGGAATTTCTAGTTAGGGTACCATTCCCTGTTACCATATTTACTCCGTTATGGATTATATACCTATTTATATTAATTAAATAAACAACCTTATCTAAAATCCAAACAAAATACACATTAGGAGATAAGAGTATACCTTAATTGGGTAACTAGCTGTATGGTAATGCTACTGTTAGGAAGATAATATAGGAGTCACTATGATCAACCTACCCCACTTTGGAATTGAAAACTATTTTTAAGTATTCAAAAATTATCGAGCGGCCATGTTTTAGGATACTATTAATTAATATATACGAAACTACTTAGAAGGCAAATGAATTGGAAAAAATATATTACTCCGAGTGTAGGGGATTGAAATATAGCGTGCGCAATATTATCTTATAATTCACAATAGTCCAAGAATAAAATTGTATCATGAAAAAGCTAATGATAGAACTACTAACTAAAAGCTTGATCGAGAGATTATATTATTGATAAAATTAGATTGAATAAGAATATTGCATCCTCTAGAATTGAAATCGGAAATACAATCAAGTTGTTGAGTTAGCTGTACAATAATCGTAATTTGATTTACGTAATACAAGTCTTATTAATCTATATGCTTGTGAATAGATTGTTATTCCGATACTGTCGGAAGAAATGCCGACATAAAAATTCTTGACAACAAATGCGTTTAATCTACTAATTAGCAAGATCAAGATAAAGTACGACATAGTACTAATTCACACTTCTATATATTTATTTAGGATAATAATTTATACCAGAACTGTAATACGAATCACATGCCTAGATATGCTTTTTATAAAGACAATTTATAGAGGGCAGCTAATTAAAATTAGTAGGGTATAAATTAATAATTTATTAGTTACATTAATTCGAGATACCACTTAGTCATCAAGACAAGAGATGTATTAAAGATGAGTGTTAATCATGTCGTTCTGTCACTTATACCCACACAATGAGTAACTTTCATAATTAAATAGGGTTAATATACCCAAAAAATGGAGGGTCTTATAAAACGCAAAGTATATAATATATTTTATACAAACCATGAAATAATTCGGTTTACCGTCTTAGTTGAGGGTTCCGACCCTCGATGTTGTAATCGAGACATGCAGGAGCTCGAAATAAGCATGTTAAAAATCACCCTGATACGGGCTTCTACCCGGGGAAAAAAAAGAACGGGTTAATTTATAATGTTCGTTTGTTTGGTTAAGTTGTAAAAACATAAATTAGTACATTTAAATTTGGGTACATGCTCGAAATCAGCAGAATATTTCCGTACTCTTGCCAATGTGGCATCTGAATGATCTTTCAATATTATTTTTCAAAGTTGTCTCAAAGTAATAGAAAATTAGAATTAAATTTCGAGGCCATTATTATTGTTAAATAATATCGTCACAATCAATGTGTAATTGTACTGGGGGTTTCACAGTAACTATTTTATAATATCCATGGACAGATAAACACATTAGATTTATAACTATTGAAATTTAATATAAGAGAAAGGAATAAAATTTAACAATCCTCACGTTGAAAGGATAGTGAGTTGGTCTAATTGAATACTCTGAAAGTTACACAGGCCAACCGCGGGTTAAACAGGGAGAGGCCATTAAGCATTCCTTTACAATTTATAATATATTTATAATTATTAATAAAAAATACTAAAGAACTTGGGGAAAAATATACTTACAATAATGCTATCTATTATAACCATCTATCTTCTACAAATATTATATATATATAATTATTTAATAGTATATATATATATATAATATTTATAAATAATTTTATATTTATTATGAGAAAACGTAAATTATTAATATTGATATAATATATTATATAATAATATATAGATAAATATATATATAATATATAATATATATATATATATATTATAAATATATATATATTATTGTACATATATAGATTTCAATGATAATTATATATTATAGATATTATATATTAGTATATATTATAAATATATATAATATATATATTTTATAATAATTATTTATATATTATATATAAATATATATAGATATATATATTATTATATAATATACTATAAATATATTAATTAATATATATAATTATAATTATATTATAAATATATTTATATATATATATATTATTGCTTATATAGTATAACATACAGATATAATATAATAAATATATATATATATATAATATATTGTAAATATATAAATATATATTATATATATTAGTAATATATATAATATATATATCTATATATATTTTAATTTATATATTATTAATATAATATATATATATCATATATATTTATATATATAAGTATATATATATATATAATAAATTATTATTTTTATATATAAAATATTATAATTATATATATACTATATATATATATATATAATATATACATATATATTATAAATTATATATTTAATTATAATATATAATTTAAATACTGAGCCATTAACATGCACAGCAAAAACCTTGATAAAGAGAATACATAATAAATGTTTGATGAACGCAAATACATTTAGGAATTCCTCGGAAATTAAAATGCCGAAATTTTTTGGTATTCAATTTGGTGAAGATTTTCTCGAACTTTCTCAAAGGAAACAACGGAATATATAATATTTAATAATATATATATATATATATAAATTAATATTTATATATATATATAAATATAATTATATATATAAGTATATATATATAATACTCGTATTAATATATTAATATAATATATATAATACTAATATATATATATATAATATATATATATATATAAGTATAATATATTAATAATATATATATATATAATATATATATTATATATATATATATATATATATATATATATATTAATATATAATAATAAATATATAATATTATATATACTATATATATAATAATTCCATATAGTAATTAATATATATATATAATATATATATACGGTACCTATATATATATATCTATATAAATATATATATATAAATATATATTATATTAATAATATATATATATATATATATATAAATATAATATAATATATGAGTATTATAATATATATATTTATATATAATACGTATATACATATATATTACTATAATATATAGTAAATATATATAATATATATATATATATATAAGATATATATATATATATATATATATAATATATATTATATAAAATATATTATATATATATATATATTTATAAATATATTATATAATAATATATATATTCTATATAGTATATATTATATAAAATATATTTATGTAATATCTGCAAAACATTACAATTTTTAATGCAATAAATATAAATAATAAATAGATTTTTATATGTAATAAATATATATATATAAATATATAAGTATATATATATATATATTAAAAATGCTATTATATATATTATAAAATATATCTATTATATATTAATATAATATATTATATATATATTAATAATATAGATAATATATTTATATATATATAGATTTTTATATATATACAAAATAAAATATGCAGTTATATTGGCCTATATAAAATGATATAATAATATATATATATATAATATATATAATATATATTATTATTTATTTTTATCAGTATATTATAGTATAAATTTTTAATAATTTTATATTATTATATATTTACTATATATATATAATTTTATCAAAAATATATAATATAGATTCTTAGTCTAAAACCTTAGCGGTAATTAAATTGTGCTGAAAACCAAAAAAGGTCTGGAAATAAATGTTTGAATTTGAAATTTCAGTTAAATTACAAAATGAAAAGAAAGAAATTATTTTAATTGCAAAATTTGTAAGCTTTCAAAATTTTAAACCAATTCTTTTCTTTTAAAATAAAGTATTTAGACATTTATTATAACTAGAAAGCAACAAATATTGAATCACTTCTTACTTAAACAATATTTGGAGTAGAAAATATAGCTTTGAATCAAATAAAAATGTTGTCTGATATGATTATTACGGAAAGTAATTTATCACAAATGTTGCCAATTTCATTGACGAAATTGACATATGAAAAGATTTTCTTCCCTGATGATTATTTTTTCCACTGATTACATATTTTCTTAAAAGGAATATGAAATTTGATGGGTATTTTTTATATAAGAATAATCATTCCACCTAAATCTTGTACGTGTCTATACTTCCTCGTCGTTAACTTCAAACGTACGAGCTTAAATGTACATTTTTATTAAATATTACATCTATGATAATATTTAGAACCTTTTTAGCCTTGTTCATCATGAATAAACTTATTTGTGGTATCATCTATAACAAAAGCTATTCATATAAACATATACAACGAAGGAAATAAATAAAATTTAATTAATCAGGAGACATTAAAAATGGAAATAAAAAAAGAAAAATAACGCTTTGTAAATAAAAATTGGTATAACGTTTAAAAATATGTAGGATAATGATAATTTTCTTAGTTTTACACCCTCTCCTTCGCTACGAGGGAGCGTAAAGGTTGCCAAAGTCGAAGTTTTTTAACTACAAAGATATCCCAAGGTACGACAAAGATGACAGAGTCGGGTTTCTTCGCCTACGGGACTCGTTCCCTTTCCCTCCGCGGCTCGAACCCCTAAAAAGAAATAAAAAGAAACATTCATTTTCTCCAGAGCGTAAAAAAAAACTACTTGTTGTATAAATCTGCCCCGGTTCGGTGACTATCTGATGCTGAACTTCTTAGATTTGAATGAGAGCTACGAGCTGTCCCGAGAGCTAACGATATACCTAATGATTTAAAGGAGATTATAAAAATATAAGCAATACAAAGAAATTTTCTTTTTTGCAAGTTCATCGATGAAATTGCTGTGAATGAAATCAAGAAATGTTCATATTATGTTCATGATAGTGTTATGCATTATTATTACGATGCATAATCTGACTGATACGGGGAGCGCTGGCTAATAGTAAAGATATATATATAATATTATATATATAATATATATATATATATATTTTTAATTATGCAGGTAATGTTTAATTTAATAATATATATTTAATTAATTTGTATTTAATATATATCTTATTTAAATTATATATATATATATATATAATATATTATATAGATATATATATATTTATATATATAGTATTATAAATAGATATAGTATATATATATATATAATATAATATAATATATATAAAGAAGAGAGAGAGAGAGAGAGAAGAGAGAGAGAGAGAGAGAGAGGAGAGAGAGAGAGGAGAGAGATAGAGAGATTTCGCTGCTGGCAAGACTCGAACCATCGACAACGGCGTCGTCGTTAGACAATGTACAGGAGGCTCTACCATTAGTCCAATCCGACTCCCCACAAAAAGAAGGTATCTCGGAGGAGTTTTCAAGTCTCCTGCTTCCGATGATCACGCTTTGAAACCGGTGCTTTTAAATCATCTCCCCGTATTCCTTCCCATCTCTTTGATGTCCTGGTGAGATCTTTCCCCTTGCTAATCACTCAATAGTTTCCAAATTTTCAGGAAAGTACTCGAGATTGGAATGGTGGAAATTCACTTTTAAGCTCATTAGGCAACCTAAAGCTTGAATTGGTTTCAACACCCATCCGAAGAGCTCTTTATAGTTAAAGTTCTTGTTGTTGCTCAAAAATTTCTGCACGACCTCTTTGAACGCTTCCCAAACTTTTTTCTGAGGATCTGTCTTGATCTTCATGCATCCATGGTCAGTTATAAGCCTTCTGATGTCCGGTCTGGTCAACACATCTTCCTTTAATTTTGCCTCTGTTAGACCTGGAAACTTGAAACACAAGTATTTGAAGCATTCTCCATCTTTCGGAAGTGAATTCACTAATTGCTTCATCAATCCCAATTTAATGTGGAGTGGTGGTAGTATACCTTTATAGGGAGGTATTAAATTTTCTCGGAGGACATTGTCTTCAAAAATTGTAAGCCCCCTTGGCGTCCATATCTTTTTCGTTCAGTGATTTGTACGGTCTCGACTATCCCACCACAGGCATAGGTAACATAGGTATTTGGTAAATTCAGATTGTTGCACAAGCAGCATGCACAAGACCTTCAAATATTTACACACTAGCCCTCCGTCGTCTTCATATTTTAGTTTCCGAAGAACCATTTCCAGTTTTTCGTAAGTCTCCTTCAAGTGTACCGAATGACATAGAGGAATGGAAACGTAAATATCACCGTTATTGAGTAATACCTCTTTTAGGCGTCTTTTCGAAGAATCAATAAATAGACGGCATTGAGATGAATCCTTTTGAATTTTGAATTGACCCATTAAGCCTTCAACGTCTGTGTAATAGACTAAGTTGTCTACTTCATGATTCAAGTCTATTAGTAAATTATTAACCTTCTCTTGAGGGAAACATTTTGGTCCTGTATCATCTTCAAAATCAGAACTTGATCCATCAACTGGTTCAGATATAACTACATCTTCAAAGGGGCAAAGTATTTCTTCCAAGGTAGCTGGGGGCATGGGTACCGGAATATCTGAAGAGTGAGGGATGGGTCGAATTGCAGATTAAAGACTGGAATATGAAATAATGGAATGTTTCCATTTGGAATTATACCCTTTTACATTGCAAGAACAAAATTAACAATCGTCACTATGGTTCTTATACACACGCCATACTACAGGTACCAAACGTAAAGTTTTTCTTTACACCTTTGAACCAATTTCGGAGAATAATCAGACGCTTTAGTTTGAGTTTAGGGCGTATCAAACTTTATCTTCATCTCCAAGTTTTAGTCCGAACTATGCCGAGTATACTTTTTAACAAAATTAATGATAATGTTGCTTAACAATGTATATTTATTTCCGTTAACTGGTCATAAACTTGGTGTCATGGTGAAATAGCGAAATATATAACACATACGAGATGAATAAGAAACACGGAAGAAAACAAACAATAAAATGTCAGATCACGTATCACATGTCGAGCTTGTATTGCCTCGTCTGAAAAATGATGGACTGAGGTTTATACAAAAAAATATTTCAATCATTTTCTTTAAGTACATAGAAATATGGGAAAATATATCTAATATTAAAGTATATAATAAATATATATATATATATATATAAGTATAATAATATATATAAATATAAATATATATTTAATATTATAATATAATATATATAATATAATATATAATATAATTATATTAAATATATGATAAATAAATATGAATAATAAAAAAAGTGATATATAGAACTATAATATGAATAATAAAACAAAATGTATATAATGATTGTGGAGATATATAAATATATTTATATAATTATAAATAGACTAATATATATATATCTATATATTATATAATAATATATATATTTATATATATTAACATTTTAATGTGTTATAATTGAATAAACATTATTAGTAGGTTTGCGTTGAAATAAAATTGAATATGGTCCCAAAAACCGAAAGAACGAAACGTATTAAAAAAAAAAAAATTCCTAAATGAAATAATGATTTGCGAATTGAGATAAAAATCATGACGTTTAGGATTTATTTAAAATAGGTTTTTCGTTCTCAGCACACCAAAAACATAGAGATCAGTTGGAATAATCAAACAGTTTGTAATAATATATAATATATAATATATATATTATATTTAATTAATAATAATATATATATATATATATAATATATATATAATATATATATATATATATTAATAAATTAATATAGAGTATAATAATATTAATATTAAAGATATATATATTATATATATTTTTATTAAATATATATATATCTATATATAAATAATATATAAAATGTATATATAATTTATATACTGTATATATTATATAATATTATATATATAATATATATAAAAATATATATATATATAATATATATATATTATATATTAATTAATAATTATATATTATAAATAATATTAAATATGTATATAATATAATTAGTATATTATATATATATATATAATAATATATATATATATATTAAAATATATATATATATATATATATAATATAATATTATATATATATATATATATATAATATATATATATATTATATATATATATATATATATATATATATAATATATTATAATATATATAGTAATATATATATTATAATTATATATTATATATAACTATATATATATATATATACTGGTATATATAATATATATAATATAATATATATATATATATATATAGTATATATTATATAATATATATATAATAATATAATAAGACGATGTATGCAGTAATGGTGAATTTGTATTTTATATCACATATCTGTATGTAGTAAACTTATTTATAACGCCCGTAAGCTCAATGCAAGCAATCTCGCAAAAAAGAAGAAACAGGTTCGAAGCTTCATTTTCGTTCTACTCAGAAGTTAAAAAGTGAAGCAACATCCATCTGAAAAAGAGTCTGCACAAAAACGGTGATTGTCAACTGTAAATATTATATAATAATATATAATATATATATATATAAATTAATATTATTATATATAATAATATAAATATATAATATATATAATCATAATATATATAATAAAATAGATAAATATAATAATAATATATATAAAATTTATATATAATAAAATATATAAATATATAATATATATATATATATATATATAATATAATATATATAAGTATATAATATTAGTAATATCAGAGGTGGGCACTTCCGCTCTTAAGTCCGCTAGTCCGCTAGTCGCCTAGTTCCAAAACGAGCGGACTAACCAGAAAGTGCGGTCTACGGAGTGGGGAGTCGTCAGCGAATAGCGGACTGAGTGCGGATCAAAAGTTTCCGCTCTTTGTTCGCACCTTTAAAAAGAAATACGTTGTACTATATAGATTTTATTGGTTATATAAGATATATATTTTATTTAATTTCACTTAGTCTTATTATAATTAAACTTATACATAATCTCAACTCTTAAAGGTACCATATAAATAAATATCCATTTAATTGTTTTACAAGACTGAATGGTTTATACCCTAATTTCTATATATAAATAATAGCAATATTAATCATTCATTGTATATATATATATAATCCATATATATATAACTAATATATATCTATATTATATATATATATATTATAATATACACAACTTCACCAATGTTTTTACACAGGAACGTAACATATATAATATAGTATATATATATATATTATAGTTTTGTTTTACATAATAATTTAATATATAATATATATATATAATATATATATTATAAATAATATAATATATTATTATATAATATAATATATAAATATTATTATAATAAGTTGGTTTTTTTTTAACGATTAACATATATTATAATATATATATATATATATATATCTATAATATATATATAAGATTAATATAAAAATATATATATAATATATATATATATTAAAATTTATGATTATGATTTATTATATAATTAATATATAATATATATATATAGTATAATATATGTATATATATATATTATATATTATATATAGTATAGTATAAATATATATATATAATACTTATATATAATATAATTTATATATATAGTATTATATATATATGATAGTATATTATACATATTATATGATTATAAATTTATATATATACTATATATATAATATATTATATATATTATATATATATATATATATATATATAATATATTAGTATAATTAATATAAAACTTATAATATTATATAAAATATAATATTATATATTATATTAATAATAATATAGTATATAATATATATAATATATTAGTAATAAATAATATATATAATGATAATATATATATTATATATATTTAAATGAATATATAATATAATATAAATAATTATAATATAATTATAATAATATAATTTATATAAAATAGTATATTATATTATATATATAATAAACTACCTAGCAATATACATTAGCATGACTCTGCAGAGTTCGAGGCTTTCAATGGTCTACTAAGCTGGACGAATAGACCTTCTAGGGGGACTGGTGGTCAAAATATTTGAGAAGGAGGCAGAATGATAGGTGAGACTAATTGGCAAGTGACTGCTGGATATGAACTACAGCAAGACTCCTCACCAAGGACTGCTTTTCCCCTTTCAGCATAGGCAGAATTTTTTGACTTGTCAAAATTAATACACCTCTCCCTAGTTCTGCTTCTGTAGAGCGAATTTTAGTATTGGTGGGGACATTTTGAGGGCAAAAAGAGCCTTAACTGCTTTTAATTTGAGCACCTAATCTTTTTGAAAGGAATATGGATCTCTTGTCCTTTGAAGACGATTGGAGGAAGTGGAGAAATCTTAGTGGTTTTAAATATTCATTTTATTTTCATATAATTAATTAAATTTGTAAGGATATATACTATTTAGTATTAATATAAACTTTTGTGAAGTGCACATATGAAGCGGAGAACGTGCACGTGCGGACTGCGATACGGAGGGTCGATGGTCTGAACATACAGTGTGGAAGGCTATCGGACTAACGTTCTCGAGGTGCGGAATGTGCGCTTAGCGGAACTACCCCTAAATGAGCGGGGTGTCACCTGCTGATATATATATATAATATATACATATATATTTATATATATATATAATAATATATATATAATATATATAAATATATTATATAAATATATATATATATATATATTATAGATACTAGTAATATATATATATTTCAATTAAAAATTTGGAACGAAACGAGCTAATATCAGTCAATGTCAGTGAGACTTAACATAAGCTGTTGCTTCAGGTCCAATTAAGTATCATAATATTTTGATTCAGACTCTATCTTCTATCTTATCTAACTTCTCTTATCTATTCTATCATCTATCTATCTAGTATTATCATTATCTATTCTATCTATCTACTATCTCTATCTATCCTTTTCACATATCTATCTCTAGTATCTAGTCTATCTCCTCTCTCTCTCCCTCCTCTCGTCTCTCTCTCTCTCTCCATATATATATATATTATATATATATAAAATATATATATATAATATAATATATATAAAATATATATATATATATACTATATATATATATATTATAATATATAATCTAATATATAATCACTTGACAGAGACTTTGTAAAGCTTCCGTTCTGTCGTTTTACGAAGCGAATTGACCTATTCGTAGCCATAAATCTTCATAGTCAGAAATGCTTGCAATAAAGTGCTCATGAAAACTAATATAAATTGGTTTAGAGAAGAGAGAGGAGGAGATAGAGAGGAGAGAGAGAGAGAGAGAGGAGAGAGAGAGAGAGAGAGAGATGAGAGGCTAAATCAAAATGATAAAGGAGAGTCCAAGTTAAAAGATAGCAAGAAAACAGAAAAAGGATTGAATAATAATATTATTTTACATAATACATTAGTAGTAGAAGTATTTATATTATTATTATATTAATGTATATATTATATAATATATATAATATACAGTATATTTATATATTATAAATAAAATATATTATAATATATATCATATATATATATTATATTATATAATATATAATATATATATATATATATAATAATATATATATATATAATAATAATATAATATTAAAACATTCCCCCTGATTTATGGAAAAAGAAATTTATTGTACATGTTTTTATTTTAATAAGAATGTAATAGGAAGAACGAAAATGAGCAGATATGAAATAGCCCACAAATAAAGCATTCAAATGGTCAATAAAACGCGTGGTTGAAGACGCAGGTTTTTTGGATTCAAGAAAAAAACTTTGTGAACACATTGTAAAGGTATATTGTTATTACTTTATATTAATTTATATATTCTTATTATATTATATTATTATGATTATTATATTATATTATTATATAATATTATATTACATTATTATTATATTATTATTATTATAATTATTGTTGTTGTGTTGCTGTTGTGAAACAGCGTTATTTGTTGTTATAATATAATTAATAATAAATATATAAATATTTATATAAATATATATTATAATATTATATATAATAATATAAATATATCTATAAATATATATATTCGTCCCATGGGGAAATGCAGAGTTGGGTATGTTCCCAGGTCAGAGACAATTTAAAGACCGACATGCCCTTCGCGGTGTGCGAATATTTCAAGTAAAGGGTAATTGGTAAAATGATAAAAGGGAGTGTGTTAAAGATACAGTTGTGAAGTCATTATAGATTGAGCATGCGTTGAGTAGGGGGTCAGCTGCAGCGGAACGGGAATAAAGAGAGAGTGAGATTGTGTTCGCACTACTATCCCCCTCAATGGAGGAGGGGAGTACTGGATGGTCAGACCATGTCAGTTGTAATATAATAGAACAAAAAAAGAGAGAGAGAGAGAGAGAGAGAGGAGAGGAGAGAGGAGGAGAGAGAGAGAGAGAAGAGGAGAAGAGAGAGAGTTGATAAGACGAAGAGATCTAGGCTCAACCTTTCAAGGAGACCTAGTGGATGAACCACCTAGATTATAACTACTCCACAAGGGGTAGAACGATTGGTTGAACGGCATCAACTGGAGAAGAAGAAAAGAGAAAGAAAGAAGAAGAAGAAAGAAGAAAAGAAAAGAAGAAGAAGAAAAAAAGAAGAGAAGAAAAAAGAAGAATTATAGCCAACTGTGTTCGAGTTGGGGTGTTCGATTACAGATATTAAAGATAGGGAAGATGGTGAGTAGAAAGATAAGAAATTGACTTTTGAGGCATTAAAAACCAACCTGTTGTAAAATAGCAAGGTCAGAAATTGGATTATCAGATTTAACTGTCCAATTCTGCAATCAAGCGCAAGAATAAGTGATTGTGGAGATACCGGAAACATGAGCATCCTCCCGTCACTTCTGCTGAGCACCCTGGACAACCTGAAGCTTATCGCCTAGAATATGATCTTCGGAAGAGCTCTGGGAGAAGTTTCGAGGCCAATTGGAAGATGTTAGTTCCAGCGAAAGGTGAAACCTACCTGAGTTATAACTGAAAAGAGCTACATACGAAACCAATCCACAGAGAAATAGTTTCTAGAGTGTGCTATGGATCAGAGTTCTGGGCAGAAGGATGAAGACTGGTCACTGACAGGCGAACCCAAATTGTGAGCTGAATAATATATATATATAATATTAGTATATATTATATATATAGTAGATATATATTATATATAGAATAATATATTAATATATGAAGATATATAATATATATATAATAACTTATTAACAATATATAATTATAATAAAGATATATATACTGCATACGTTTCATTTTTTCTTTGTAATAAAATTCATATATATTAAATATTATATATATAATATATTAATATATATATATATATATAATATATATATATCGGTGTGTTGTGTGGTGTGTTGTGTTATGTGGTAGTTGAACGCTGTGTGGGTGTGTGGCGCGTGTGTGTGTGTTTTATAGAATGTATAAAGGGTTCCAGAATGAAACGCCCATTCATATAGCAGGTACATTCGGAAAATAAAGTATATTAGCCTATACATGTAGTGCTCGTTAACGTTCGTTAGGAGAACAGCTCCACGCATAAACTGTATAAGTTAAGATATGCGACACTGGCAAACAACAGAACCGGAGATAGGAGGTGTGTGTGGGTAACGACAACCGAACGAATGTACTCCCTCAACGAGTTGTTAACAACATATAAGTCTGAGTCTCACAACTCACATGTCATATTATCGTGTCATAATATTCGTGTATAATATTACATACGTTTTTCGATGCTAAACACGTATTCTAACAGGGAGTATGCCGATATTGTGTGACGGAATGAATACAGGAATGCAAGTGAAGCGTCCGC
>JABUQX010033890.1:35000-37500 GCA_015478945.1 Trachelipus rathkii | reverse complement strand
ATCGAAAATAAAAATCGATAGTTTTATTTAACTCATTAATCAGAGATAGTCACAACCTTGGCGTAGGCAAAAGGGAGGCATGGAGCACTTAGCCCCCAATCTTGGCGAAATAAAACTAACTTTGAGTTGCCAGACGACAGTTTTAGTTTATAGTAGAAAAACTTGAAAAAATAATACATCAATCGATAGATACTGAAGAAGGTAATTGCTAATTACTAACGTATTATAAACTAACATTTTTTTACAGTTTCATGTGTTTTAGTTTCTATGACTTAAGTCAAACTACTCGATATGTTTTATTTCAGGCAACTTCTTCAGGACAGTATTCGTCCGCTGAATCTCAGTATGTCGATTGGCATTTGCGGCTGATAAAGCTGCGTATATATAAATATATATTAATATAATAATATTATATATATATAATCCTATATATAATATAGTATATATATATATATATATAAATATATATATATAAATATAATATATATATGATAAGTATATATATATTATATACACGCAACCTTGCCCCCCTAAGATGAAATCCTCCTACGCCCATGTAACAACCACTTTACGCCGGAAGAGGGCTCCGCCCCATTTTTATTTATTCCCCTCAGTTAGCGGAATTCTAGTTGTCGTATCCCCCTCGAACTTGGTACCCATATCCCTGGTGGGATGACCTGGTCGGAGCCGAGTTGGTTTTGGCCGTAGGAGAAAGAAAATAAAACAGTCGATAGAGTTCAAGAAGAATCGGAGTCGAAAGAAAGAGTCAGAAGAGATGGGTAGGTCATGAGCTGGAGCAGTTGGAGTAGCTAGAGTCGGAGCTTGAGCCGGAGCCGGAGCCGGAGTTGAATCTTATAAAAACCATATAGTAAGACAAATCAGGTATCATTTTATGGTTATTAACCGGCAGAACCCGATTTTGAGGGTTTCAAATTCCTACGGGAAGTCTGAACACCCTCCGGAAAGGTTCCCCGAAGAAAAAGAAGAAAAGAATAAAGGCACAGAGTGGTTAACATAGGAAGATGGAGAAAGGATGAAGAATGATTCCAGAAGGAATCAGAAACGGTAGGACTCCAACATGAGGTGGGAGCCGAAACCTATAAATGGGGTTTTAATCCCAGTAAAAATCAGGGTTTACCCATAAAAATAGGTTTTACCCATAAAAATAGGGTTTACCCATAAAAATGAAATTTTGATGGTGAATTCAGCTAATAATAAATAATTACATGCAATAGATGTGATTGTTGCACAATATATGGATTTTAACACAAATGATATTTCTAAAGTCTCTTCGTAAAATATATGTTAAAGTGATATAATGATTAAAGGTTTGTTAGTATATTCAACGTTAAGAAATTATATAATAATATAAAAATAAATTCTTTATTCAAAAATCTTGTTTTTGTTGTTTATTTATAACATTTTAAAAACTTTGAAATATTTTTAGTTAACGTTGAATGAAAAAATGTTAAGTATATAATAAATATAAATGTGAAACTTGCAAAACGAAATATAATTGTTAACCATCATGTTTAGAAAACAGGGTGCAGCGTACGATATCATGTCCACAACAGATCAGAATCTGTTATGTGTATACGTAAGAGAATCTGTCTTGTGAACTGTATCTTTGCACTATGCAGTGATAGTTTAATTGTGTTAAGAAAAATTAGTCTGGGTTAAGATAGTTATGTTAAGTAAGGTTAAGCAAAGTCCGAGAAAGAGATAGATAGAAGCTTTTTGAACATGCGAATTTGTGTTACAATAAACGTCTTTAATCGTTTGATCAATAGATCACAGATGGTAAGGATGGGTGTAGAGGAGTTGGGGTTAGCTTTTATGATTTATTGATTAATTGATAATTATATGTTATAAACATGAAAAGAATAAAATTTAGTAAAAACATAATATGTTTTTAATAATTTTACGCAATGTTTATACAAAGAGCATATTTTTATGCTATGCTTATACAAAGAACATATCTTTGTTATGTTTATGCCAAAATATGATCGTAATGGAGTAGTGCATGGCCGGATGAGAGTGAGTGGGGTGCGGTGTTTGCGCAACTACTTTCCTGCTTTAGGGTTAATAAAGTACGTGTTTTTAATAAAAAAAATGCAATTTTTTTTTATTAAAAACATAAAAGGTTTCATAATTTTTTAAAAAAAATAAATAAAATTTTAAAATGAAAATTTTAAAATAAATTAATAAATAAATATTAATAAATAAAAATAAATAAAATTAAAAAAAATAAATATTTATAAATGAAATGTTTAAAATAAATAAAATTTAGAAATTAAAAAGTATTAAAATTAAAATTTAAAAATAAATAAATAAATAAATAAATATTTATTTATAAAGTTTTAAAATAAATAAAATTTTAAAAACAAAAAGTTTTAAAATAAAAAATTGAAAGAACATTTTTGTTATGTTTACACCAAAATATGACATAAAGCAGTTAAACACTAGTGTATGGCCTGATGGGAGGAAATGGGCTGCAGTG
>JABUQX010033890.1:0-30000 GCA_015478945.1 Trachelipus rathkii | reverse complement strand
TATAATTAAACTTTTATACATATTCATTTGATTAATGCTTTTCTCTGCTAATTCTCTCAGTGTTGCAATATATCAATGAGGTATAGTAGTTAGGAGTAAAGTTGTTGACCGAAGTATTTTAAAGTTTATTTTGTTTACAAATATAAACGTTTAATCTTGAACCTTCAATTATTTTATAACCATCAAAAATTATTGAGTACAAACTTTTATTATATTTGAAATCAAGATTTGTTTTGGTAACTTCTTGCATTGGTATATCAGCTGTTATCTGTCAGCTGGAATTGCATTCATTTTGTACACACAAATAAATCGATGTCTTGAGTAATTACTAGGAAACATTTAATTTACAAGTAAATATTTTATATCTTTTGCAAAGTAGTCAGTCCATACATTTTGATTAATATTTTAATTATTTTACATTTGAATTGAACTAAATCTATAGTGTGTTTCTATTTTATATATATATATAATAATATATATATATATATTATATATATATACTATATTATATAGTACTATATATATATATATATAATATATCATATTTATATATATATATATTTATGGGCCAAAAATTTATATAAAATATTTGGTTTAAAGCATTTTGTGTTGATTTTAATTTAATTTTTTTAGAAGCATAATATTTAATAATATTTATATTTATATAAGTATATATAATATATATATATATATATATTATATATATATAATATATGTACTATAATTATTGATATATATATATATAATATAATATATATATACTTGGTAGTTTAGTATTTGGTTCTATATTTGCGGGCGCATGATACGAACCTTATGACATCCGGCCTACATGTTACCATGAATATATAAAACCTGTAGTATTTCTGAAGATACTATAGTATATAATAATATATATTATATAATAATAATACTATAATAATACTGACCAAGTTCCCACGGAACATATATATATATAATATATATATATTATATATATATAGAATATTAATATAACCGATATATAGTACTGAGGTCTTATTTAGCACCGTGCGCATGTATACCGAATACCAAGGCATATGTCGGCTACATCTGGTTCATGACTTAGAAACCTTAGTTTGCTAGAAACCAGTTTACGTTTTCATTTTTTTTATTAAAATATTTCCTAAAAATTATCCCAGTGGTTTCTTTGAGTATTTCCAAACGTGTTTTTATTTTCATTTATTCAAAATATTCAATTAGCTATTGCTTTAAGTCTTAAGACATTGGGTAGTGATCAAAAGTTGATCAAACAAAAACGGGTTCATCAATTATCAGAAAAGTATTGACTGAAACTGTTTTCACATAAGTAAAAAGAACTCGGTCAAAACCGTTGTTCCATTAAGATCTTCAGAGAATAAGTTGTGAGTTTAAGTATAAGATTTAAACGCTGCAATATTGCACAGGCCGATAAGCTCACTAACAGAAGCTTGATTACTGTTTACAATAACAGGTTGAGAATCTAAATAAGGTGTTAGTTGATTGGATTGTCACGGGGCCTGGCCAAGATTTGTTCATCAGTTCGAAGAGTAAGTTATGACAAATAATTTAATTATCCTATTTAACCATCGCGACTACAATATAAAATTTATGGTATACCTGTCTCGATCTATATTATAACCTTTCAGTCATTACTTCTTTATCCAATTGAATTGCTTATTGTAGTAGAGTTATTTTGCTGAATTTAATGAATATTAGCTCAGAGTAACAGTCGTTTGCTAAAAACCGTGCCAGAACTATAGTGCAAGTGTGTGGCACTGTATCCCAGTGTGATATAAATATTAAGTTGATATTGCATGTTTTATTTTTAATTTTCTTTATACGTTGACTATTTGTTTATTGAAGTTAAACGTATTTGATTTTCTCGTATTGGTGGAATAACAAACTGTTATTGCAGCAATATTTATCGTTTGGAAATAGAGAAACACTGGAATAATTTTGGAATTGTATATATTGCTGCTGATAAATATATATTAAGATAAAAATTATATATATATATTATTAATATTGTTTAGAATAGAGCGTTAAAGTTTGCAAAATTGAGCGGAGCGAAATAGTGTTTACCGGAATTCACTATACTTATATTATTTTGATATATCACTTTATACAACTATATTAATATGCTATATTAATGCGCTCTATTACTATACTATATTGCTATATCACTTTATATAACTATACTATATTAATATGCTATATTAATGCGCTCTATTACTATACTATATTGCTATATCATATATCACTTTATAATAGTATAATATATTATAATATAATAAATAATACATTTGGTATTCCCACGGCCAGCAACGACAGCGGTAAACAAAAACCTTGCGGTAAATTTGTGTTTCATAGAGCTATCAGTGAAAGCTAAATTTCGAAATTTTGGTAGAAAACGGGATTGTGATTTGTGCGTTGAAAGTGACTCTGTTAGCGAACCGATATTTTATTGTGATTTGTTTGTGTACAGACAAATATAACTATGCCTAACATCTAACGCTAGTTTATGAAGTAAGGTCAAATCCGACTGGTCTTTCGGGTTAAGAAATCGCTGCCGCACTAAAAGATAAAATGGCTGCTGATTTGGAGAGAGAAAAGTTAGCTTTAGAAGAGAGAGGTTAGGCGCTTTGAAAGATGAAAGGGAGAAGCTAGCTTGAAGCATGAAAGGGAGAAAGGCTAGCTTGAGTAGAAAGAGAGAAAGGAGAGAGCTAAGCTTGAGGGCTGAAGCGGGAGTAGAGAAAGCCAAAATTGAAGCAGAAGCGCAAAGAGTAAAGTTGGAGCAGAAAAGGCAAATTACGAGCAAGAGAAAAGATTGCAGAGAAGCAGAAGAAAGAAATGCTTCAGATTTGAAGCTTGATGCTGAAGAAAAACAGCGTCAACATGACGCAGTGATAGCATCACAGAGTGCTCAGAGCAGCCATAGTACTTCCTATGCTAATAAGTATCCAAAATTGAAGCTTCCTTTCTTCGACGAAAAGAAAAACGATATTAAAGAATATCTGTTAATGTTTGAGAAGCAAGCAGAGGGCGAATGATATCCCTGTAGAAAGCGAGCGGTAGTTTTAGAACGTTTCCTAACAAGCAGAAGCGTCAAAGTGTGTACAATATGATGACTGTTGAAAGTTAAGAGCTATGGAAAGTCTGAAAAGAGCTTTATTGGATGAGGTACGGCTCACGGAAGTGCGTACTTCACGAAGTATAAAACTTATAACTCCTAGCGAGAGATGATAATCCATAGAGTTGTATTACAGAGAATTTATTGAAGCTCTTAAAAATGGTTTAACAGCAGCACATTAACTGACACTGATGATCTTATTGAATTTTTTTCGGTGAATAAGTATTGAATACGGTTCCAAAGAAACTCGCAACCTACTTAAAGGGAGACGAAGAAGAAAGCACCAGAAGAGATAATAACTTGTTCTGAAGGATACATGGAAGCGGCATCGTTGAGTTCAACAGCAAGTAGTCACACGCAGAAATCACAATCACCGTTGAATAAAAGACACATAATAATAATAATTTTAGATCAAAAGGCAATGGTTACTCCACGAGTGTTAATCATAAAAAAGTAGCAATCACTTACATGAACTACTGACAATGGAAGCAGGATCGGAGGTGGGAGCGGCGACAGACAGAAACTATCGTCCGCAGTAGCAGTGAGCCGAAAGAGAAGTCTCACGTTCTACAAGCTGTCAAAGAGGGGCATAATACGCTAAGATGTTAGAGCCCCTCCATCATTTCAACGTAATGCTGGTAGAGGACAGGATGTTCCAATACAGCAAAGAGTAACGAAGAGAGCGACGCCGCATTTGGACTCGCAGTAGACGAAGGAACCCCGTGTCGGATGCCTCGTAGCTTCATGAGACGGTGAACGGATTACCTGCCAAGGCACTTCCGTACACCACATACTATTATTAATATACAGTGACTATGGTGTAGTCATATAATCTACGAAAAGAATACGTACCCAAGGAATGTTATGTTGGTGACAAGTTAACGTTAGAAGTTATGAACGGAACGGTGGATAAGAAGGCTATCCACTCGCGACGCATTTAATGTGGACACCCCTTAACTTCGAGGTAGGACGGACTGGCAGCATACTGCCGGGAGTCCGCTAGGATCTGTCATTGGAATGTTAGAGGCGCATTACCCCGTTCCAGCCTTCTCGCATGGAGTCGACCATGTTCGAGGGCACTCGTAAATAGAGGCGGCATAAACAGTAGAAGTATTGCTTGGTTCCCATCGTGAGCACGGCTGAAGATGAATCAAAAGAAGACTTTGAAGAAAAAAAACCTAAATTTTGAATGGGAGTTGGAGAGGGAGTATTTTTGACAAGGGAAACGTCAACGTCACAATCCGGGACATGCATCAGAAAAGATGTCGGAGCCAACCAATTGATGAATATCCTGTTATGTTCAACAGTTAAAGGGATACCAGTAAGCAGGAAAAGAGGTTACAGAAAGATGAAGTGAAGTCTTGGAATCGATGAAGATGACACAGAAATGATGGATGTGGCAATGTCGAACGAAGTCGATGAACATCGTCCTTTGAAGGATGATGAGTTTGAGTGGTTGAGAGGTGACACAGGATAGTCACACGCAACAGTTCTGAAGAAAGAGTGTTGTAGCTGTGTGTGAGGGAGATAAACCCATAGTGAGGAAGTACAAGAACTGATTAACGCGGAAGACTTTTAAAAGTTAACAGAAAGATGCGATGTCTCAAAGAGAGGAAGTAAAGAGTGTAGTGTAAAGGAAGATTGTGATGGTATGCCGGAACGCAAAGAGAAGTTTTAAAGAGTCACATCTCAGCATTACTCTGGCAGTCAGAGTTTGTATTGCGTTCAGGATTAAAAAGTTGGGAAGACAAGGAAGAGCAATAGTTCGTTGAAACTGATCTCAGTGATGAGAAAAGTCCATTGTGCAATATACTTCAATAAAGACTGAAGATGAGACGCGCGAGACTGCCATGAAAAGTGGTAAGTCGGTCAAATTTGATGTGACAATGCACAATGAGGGTTTGAAAATGAGTCAGCTAAGAGAGAATCGGAAAGCATGGAAAAGGTTATGGATATAAAAGAAGTATGTGCGGGAGAGGATAAGAGAACCACACTGCAGGAGGATTAAGAAGGAATGGTCAGAAAAAGGAAAATGTTAAACGATTGTTAGAAATAGCAAGTTGATAAGATAGAAGTCTCATATAGATCATGTGGATGAAAACTATGTGCAAGGAGAATGAGAGGAGTTAGCAGAAAGGGTTTGAAGAGTGTCGAAAGAGACCACAGAAAGAAAAAAGAACTGTGTGATACTATGGAAAAGAAGTTGGAGAGAAAAAGGAGATGACGAAGAAAGAAAGAGAGTGTAGGTCTGGAGGAAAGGGGTAAGAGAAATTGATAGTGTGTCTGTCAAGAAATGCCGGCAAAATATGGGTCATAACGAAATAAAAGAACGAAAAAAATGAAGCTGACTATTTTGTTGTAAAAATAGATTTAAATATTTTGTGACCCGGCGCGAACACCCGAGTACTCTTGAGACTGTTCTTCAAAAATTCAAGTTTGTCCTAATCACATTAGTGCGCAAGACAATCGTCACTGAACATTTAAGCATATTTCATATGCCGACACACATTTGGTTCATTATCAGAAGTCTCTACTGAAGAAGGAGAACTATGTAAATGAACAAGTTTTTAATCACATTACAATAAAGCAAAATGTACCAATTTGCTTCATGTTGGGTAAAGATGTAATGCAGTTGTACATGAATATATAACATTATTCATTTATGATATTGTAAAGCAATGGCCAACATTGCCATTGCAATTCCTCTTTCAGTGATTTTTTTATATTTGACGTTTTGAAATGCAGCGGCTCATTGAAAATATTGTAAATATGTTTGTATTTGTAAGGATAAACAACAACCAATGAAAACTTGTTTTTCAAGACTTATTTTTGGATTCTGAGTTTTGACTGGTCGTCATTCGCAAAACTGTGATATATTAATAATAATACATTATTATTATTATTATTATATTATTATTATTATATTAATTATTATATTATTATTTATTATTATTATTATTATTATTTATTATATTTTAAAATGTGATAAGTACTACGCATTATTATGTATATGTAAATGTTTTATTTTATCTAGAGATATAGGTTAGTGAAACACTATTTAAAAATGCTATGTATATGTGAAGCGCCACAACGCAAGTCTCTTCGCTCTTTCGTATTTGATTTTCACAAAAGAAAAATAAATTTGTTAAGTTTGGAATGTAAGCTGGGAAAAAAAGGTCTCTGTGGAAGAGATCGAGAATGTCTGCCTTTCTAATGTTTAGTATATATTTGTTTCTCTAAAATAACTAATAAGTATATACATCATTTTATTTATTATTTTTGATTGTGGATTGGAGGTCAAGCGAAATCTTGATCTACAAAGATGCGTATAAAATAGTAAAATTATGAATTTTTTTTATTTTTCCGCTTTCATGTCGTTTTGTTAAGTGCAAAAAAAAGTGTAACGTTGATGCCTTGTGCTGATCAATTTATTATTGTTATAGTGCATATTCTATATATTCGTGAGTGTCTTAATTTTATTAATATTATTAAACAACAGTGTAAATTGTAAAAAATATACCAAATCTATCATTAAATAATGTAAAATAGGCTCACATAATTCTATGCTAGAATAATAATCGTGTTGCTTATTTCAAGGAAAGCTAATGGTTTTCCTTGTATAATTAAATACGATAAATTGTGTTATTTGATGTACATAAGTAATATTTGCATTACATACTAAAAAACTTTTGACAACTCGTCTGTAAAAATGCCCGATATTGCCAATGCAAAGTGTCTCGCCAGGGTTGTTGCTAGAAATATCAAACTAGACCAGAGTATAACTGAGACAATACATTTAAAACATATTGAAGTATTTATCGCACAAGATAGTAAAAGATATATTCGGTAGTTAAACCACACCTATAATTAACGCATTTCAACCCGTATTAATAAATTGTACTAAAGATGGTCATATATCTACACATATAACATGTTAAAGTCACATTTTATTTATTTAAGTTAAAGATTTGTTTTTTAATAACTAGTTGGCAACTTCTTGCGTTGATAACATTAGAATAAAACAGCTGTTCTCAATGCTGTTCAAGCCTGCGGCGAATGCAACCATTTGTCAACTACTACATAACAACAAAATCCCGAATGTCCCTTGAAGTAAGTAACTAGAAACATTATTTACAAAGATAAAGAATATATTTATAACTAATCTTTGCCATAGTAGTCATCAAACTATATGTAATAATAATTATAAATAATTATTTTCTAATTACATATAATCAAATATATAATTGCCAAATTAGATCCATTAATAATGTATATACTACTTAATTTCAACATAATCTAAAATTAACTGAATACAAAAAGTCCCACCAATTATACTCTGAAACATATAAATTAAAAGTGAATAAATTTTAAATAATAATCTAATATTAAAAATGCTTATAACACTATACTATATATACTAAAATGATAACTTTAAAGAATAAATTAATGTTATCATAAAAGGACTAAATATCCTAAAACTACAATCTTAAATAAAGCTAAGAAATATAGCAAAAAGTCAACGTTATACAGAGGTTCCACCAAAATTTTATATAAACAACAATAAATGTGTTAAAGAATTGAGCGTGTATAGCAAATATACTATACATTCATTCTTAATATATATATATTATAACTAGCATAACAACTTAAGATTGTATTAACTAAAATTATTTATTTCTTATTTAACAGAAAGCAGTAAACCTAGAAAAAATAATAACCTATAAACATAACAATTAAGTTAATAATTCTTTAATCAATATAAAAGGACACTAATAAATAAAAGTATAAACATTATAAACTCAAATTAATTAAATAAATTTAAACCAATAAAACCATTGCGTTAATTCATCATACAGACCATAGAGAATAAATATAACAATTAAACTTATAAATAAAATTAAATAACTAATAAATAGTTAAATCACTAAATTAAGAAATAGCCAATCCGTAATATATAACACAGCCTGGAAACTAATAGAAGGAAATATATAAGTGTTACAACAATAACTATAACTCATAAACTTACAGGTAGCATATATTAATGTCTAGCGATATAAATTAATGCCCAAGCTGCGCAATGTATAACCGGAGTACCTAAGAAACAATAACACTCCTGAGACACATACAATGGATTAACCTGGAAAATTAATCTAACCCTGTATTAATTATTCTGAAACAAGTATAAAGTAACTAATAAAATAAAACAAGACTCAAATAATATAAACTAAATAAAATTCTAAACCAGATAATAATTCAAGTTTATAACCGTATGTTTACCCTTACGAATTACGCACCACCGGTGCTGCCGTGCCAATACAAACAAATACCCCAAGACCAATTGTTATATATTTCTAGGCCCTAACATGTTAACACTATGAGAATAACTTTAATATAATAATACATTAAAGATATAATCTAGCGTATAACGTTTCCTAATATTTTACTCTTTTTAATAACCAAAAAACCCATATTTCTAATAATACCATAAATTGTTCATTGTATAAGTGCTAGACATAAGTGTAAAGTTTACTCTCTGTAAAGGTCTAAACACAATGAAAGTGTCATATCTTACGTATCTTATATCAGGCGGACGAGAGCGGTTTTCTTCATCACGAAATAAACAGCCATTGCCCGCGAACATACTTTTTTAAAATTTGCCAAAAACTAGTATTTCTGATGGTATGTCATTTATTCAAAATATATTACAAATTAGCTATTGCTTTGAAGTCTGTAGAGCACAGATTGCGAGAACATGTTGTAAGTGAATTTCTCAAAAAGGAGTTGTGTTGAATCATCAAAAGACGGTAGTTATCAATTCATCTGATAAAAAGATAAAATAAAGTATTTGTTGACTGTTTAAATAAACAAGTATACAAGGTATAAGAAACTTCACACACTAGGTCAAAAACCCATACATTTTCCTCAACTTGAAAATGAGAGTCATCATTCAGAAGAAAGTGGTTTGAGTAAATAAGAAATTTAGAATATTGTTTCATGCAATGATTTGTCACAAGCGCCAGAATTCCATCATAAGCTCACTAACAGAAAATCGACGTTGGACATACCCTGTTTAACAAATTAACCACAAAGATTTTGCTAGAATCCATTAAAAATAAAATTGTGGAGTAGTCATATGAATTGTCTCCCTCGTAGATGTTGTGCTCCTCTTAGGAGAGTCCAACAACAAGTAATCTTCTGTACCAATCCGATATCCCGTGAATGAGATAAAGACAGTTTAATAGAATCCAACAAATATCTTAATTAATGTTTCACAAGATCAACACAAATAAAATACCATAATTAAATTGTTCAATAAAGTAGGTTTATTTCTCTATGTGAGAGCAATAAAGTTTTAGTTATCTCAATGTGTTATGATTTACACTGATCTTTGAGAGAAAGTTAAAAATAAGTATATATATCTATAAATGTTCAATATTGCAAGCTTAATATAATAATAATAAAATAGTAGTACTCCTTTGTTGATTGAAATAGTTTTGCACACTGGATTCATGAGTAGTGTTTATACCACTAAAGTGTTATCTTATAATACTAGAATAATTAGAAATAAAAGGGAAGAGATGAGAGCGTAGAATTACGAGACCGAATGAAGAAAGCATATATGAGAGAGAGAAGTAATAAAGATGCGCACGAAGTATACGTGCAAAGAAGTAAGATTGCTGGAAGTCCCCCGGCCCAACCGAAAACTGTTAAGATGAAGATAACTTTAATTAAATATAAGATAATCTAGTTATTTCAAATGTTATACATATACATATAATAATATATACCGGTATAACTATAACTTAGAATAAACTGTGAAATAATATTTTTATTAGTTTAGCAAAGTAAAATGGGCGTTTTAAGATCGATAGGACACCTTAATCACGTATAGCTGCAACCTTTCGTGATACTATGGGAAATTACACTTTCTAAATAACTAGATATCAATACTTTTTAACAATTGTATATGTTAACTTAAGGTACTAAATAAACACACTCAAATTGCCAAACTCATGAAGAATAATAATTGACCTAAAACACTTGTACCGTATCTCCAGTGTCGGGCACAGGAAATATGCACCAACACCAAACTTTGTAAGCTTACCAAACACCTCTGTAATGAAAGTGATAACCTAACAAATTTATATTTGTACTCATTAAGCTTTTAGTTTATTAATCTTGATCATTTAATTAGAGAAAAACATTTCTACCTTACGTGTATAATGTTTAACACCGAGATCGAGGAACGTCACTTTCACTAGGCATAAACTTACCAGGGGGCTTTCAATGAAATAGAAACGAATATTTATCCCCTGTTAATATCGAGAGTATAAATGGTTTAATAACCTAATAAATAACCAATTGAGACCTAACTTGAACAGGTATGCGCTTATATTTAATATTGATAGATTTTAGCACTCTTTTCAATCAAAGAAAATGATCTCAAATCTGAGAGCTTGCATGCACAGTGGTTTCTCCACGGGTGCTAGACTGGCACTGGAAAATCACCATAAGAACGAATTAATTCCGCCAAAGGGTACTTTGAGCCAAAAATACTCTTTTGGGCTCAAGACTCATTCGCTGAAAACTGTTCGATTGCATCTAGTTATCAATTAAGGGCACAACTGTTTATTCAGTATGCACTTTTGCAAATTTTCGCATATATAGTAAATCAACTTTAATTATTAAACGTCGGTGAACAATTTATTATCAAATATTCAAATATTCCTGTTGTGTTATGAAAGAACCCCAGATATGGCAAAAAAGGTCAAATGTTGAAGGCGTGACTTCCTAACAGAATGAGTAGGTTAATTCTTTCTTCTACTAAGTTTTCCTACCAAAATATTTATCCTTTTATCATTTAAAACTGCCACCAATCCATTTGCACATAAAAGTCTTATTGTTTTCCTATCATTTACCCGCTTTCTTACTAAGCCGTCATATATTCTTTGGAGTAGTCATGACGTCCAATATCTCTGGTTCTATTATTTCAACCAGCTTATTCGCTCTATATTACTTTGACCTATACAATAAAACTATCACTGATATCTAAAGACTTTTATTTATCTAATAATAAATAACCTTATTCATTATTCTCTCAGGAACGTACGGTAATTGATGCAATTTCAACATAAACTCAATCAATTCTTTTGCATTTGTAAATGTAACATTTTAAATTACAATAATTATACGAAGGATGTTTATGAATATTAGTAACATTGCATAATGACGTCTTATACACAGAGGTTCTATTTCGATAGAGAGATATCGCCTGAAAGAGGAGGAAAGTGAGTGAGGAAGCAATATATAGAGTTTTTGTATCATCATCTTTACTCTCATACTTCGATTAAGATTATTCTCAATATAAAGATTGAACGGATCGGAAAATATATATGCGTGAAAATTATCACAAGTCAGCTGAATATTATAACTCAACTATAATATATATATAGTGTATCTCAATCTATATAATAATATACTATTTATTATATATATATACTTTACTAAACTCAACCAATACTTTTGCATTTGTAAATGAAACATTTTAAAAAATTTGTATTAATTTATTAGCAATGATTTATATTTCAGTATATATATATATACTACAAACTTTATAACATTACATATAATCCATACTAATATATTTTAATCATTACTATACATATCATTATAGTCATTATATCACTATAATATATATATATTATATATATATATAACACATAAATTTTATATCTTATAATAAATTACTACTAATTAGATAATAATTATTTTAATATAAATTAATATATAATATATAAATTATTATTATTATAGTAGTATAGATAATATAGCAATATAATATATATATACTTAGTAATATATATATTATAAATACTAAAAATAATATTAAAATATAAATATAATTATATATATATATAACTCACGACTATATATACTAATTATTCTTATACTAACGAAATATTAACATTTTATATACTACTAAAAGGATATATAAGTAATATATATTTTATCACTATATATATATATATACAAATCAGTACTTTATATACATATTGTATATGTATACTATATAAACTTATATTATGGAGTGATGAAGTGGACTATATAATATATATATACTGATAGGTTCTCATATACTTATATTATAACACTGTATTATATATAATATAATAACTTATGTTGTATAATTAACTATTATAATACCTTATAATATATATATATATATATATATATATATATATATATTATTATATTAATTATATATATACTATAAAATAAATTTTTACTATACCGTTATATATATATATATATATAATATATATAGAATAAATATATATAATCTCATTATATAATTTACATATATATGAAGTATATACTTACACATACATTATTATACTATATATATATATATAATATATTATGATTAGGACCGAATATAACTATAATATATTATATATATATATATATATATATATATATAGGGTATATCTACTCTACTATTATATTATATTATATATATATATATATTATATATATAATAATATATTATCACTAATAATTAATAATTTATATATTATAATAATTTATAATAAAATATATATCAGTTAATATAATATAATATGATAATAATAATCACAAATGTTATCATAATATATATATATATATATATATATATTAAAAGAACATAAATAATAACTTACATATATATAATCGTATAATAGATATAATGAGTAGTAACTATTACAATATAAAATAATTAAAAATAAATTTCATATAAAAAATTGAATGAATTATATAATATATACAAGATTTAAAAAATTAATTTAATGCTCGGTTATATAAATTTAATATGTAATATATATATTATTCTAATATATATGAGAAATAATTAATATTATCTATATTATATATATATATCATATTATATAGTATCATATATATATATATATAATTTATAATACTCACTGTATATTAACACATAAATAATATTTTAATATTGCTCATAGTGAATGGAATATATAATACGCAATTTATCTACCCCTCTTCATCTATATTAATATGAATAAATCACTAATATATATAACAGCTAAATCTAACTTATTATATTATATTGTATTATATAAACTACTATATATATATATATATATATATATAATATATATATATTTACTATATATATCGTATATATATATTATAATATATATATATACTAATATTATATATATATATATATATATAATATTAGTATAATATATATATATATATATATAACTTCTACACATTAATACGTATTGAGGATAAACTTTAAAATTAGATATAATAAAAATACCTTATACTATAAAATTCTCTACTATCAAAATACGGGGAGGTGTATATACTATAATAAATCGTATATCAATAAAGAAAAGATAATTTATAACATACAACTTAAATTTAATTATAAGTCCAATTTACTCATAATAAAACTCAGAGTGAGAAATAACAAAAATTTATGTATATGTTTAACATTAAATACATTCTAGATAATGTTATATATATATAAAAAAATAAATATTATTTATTCACTAGAAAAAGCGTTAATACCATATATTACTATCTATACTATTATATACTATATACTATATATATATATATATAAATACATTAAGCTGATTGCATATATATATATACTAAATTATATATCATATAAATAATAATTAATACTCTACTGAACATATATAGAAAATATAGCATAATATTATAAATAAGTATTATCTAAATGAAAATAAGATATCTATCCTATAGTAAAGTACATAAATTGATTGTAATAATAATATACCTTTCTAATATACAAGATGAATAATGTTGTAGTAACTACTTTCAATCGAGTCTCTTTAATTATAAGTAATATAATATTTAACAATATTTTATATATAATATATATAATATTTACTAAAGATAAAGAATATACTACTCATATCTACTATATATATATCTAATGTACATAAATTGATTTGCTAATAATACTATACCTCACTCACTACGTTATTATATAATTAATAATAATATATATACTATGTATAAACTTTATATCTGGATCAATATAGAAAATCTAATTCTTAAAATTATACTATCTATATAAGTAGCTATATATATTTATATATTATATATATAATATATATAATATACTATATTAATAATATTAAATAAATTTATTTTATTCTATTATTATTTTTATTTCAGTTATTCATACTCAAAAAAAAGTACTGCATAAATTTCCTCGTCCATAATTACAGCAGGCGTAGACGACATGGTACGCTTGGCGAAGAAGGGTCACGAAGAAGTGTCTGGAAGAAAGCGTGACACTCTTATCTGGACAATGACAATACAGTGGAAATTTTCCTCACCAAGATATAGGTTGATTAGTGGTATGTGAGGTTCATAGAGCAGCAGGGATCTGCGTGTGTACTCAGTATGTGGTGTAGGTTATTGCGCGACATAGAATAACCCAATAAATTTATCCAATATTAATCAGTTATTACGGGATTCGATGGCGAAGCGTGAGGGTGTTGAGGTCTGTTCTCAATCACCGTGTATAACCCCCCTCTGGCATGGATGATGGTTAACACCTTTCCTGGCATGCCTCTCGATGAGTGGGCAATGTCCTGAACAGTGATTTGAATACATAAGTAGTGTAATGGGCATGTGCGTAGGTTCGGTAAGGATGTCATTTAGGAAGGGAGTTGCAGTGTGGTGATCCCGACGGTGTTCAGGATAATCCTCGCACAAATGTTCGTATTTGGGTTGTAGGTCGAGGACTATGTGTCTTGGCCTCTTTCCAACGACTTAATATATATAGACCGTTCCTCCAAGTGTAGCTACGTTCTACAACATTGTGCTGTTTCCTTGTGATGGTATATAGAAACCTGTCATGCAATATGAGGATGAATCGACACATCACACCTGATGTAGGGGCATAATGGCACGACATAAATGGTTTAGATAGATAGTCTTGTGATAATTCCATTAGACTGCTGTAAGAAGTGCCTCCATCGATTAGGATGATGCAACTCACGTGTGAGTCAAGGTGTAACGGTCTTGTAAATTTTAAGTTTTATAGTTTTAATGTAATAGGTAGGGAACATGGCTGAAAAAATTTAGAGCTATATTAGTGAAAGTGGGTTTCCGGTGTATACTTAGATTGTAGTCTGTAGAATTATTTGTGATTTGAATGTCGAAAAAAAACTTTATTTTACAGAGCTTTTTAGCCGATCTCCAACTATTTTGAACTTCATAAAGAATTCCCCTTCTAATTAAATATTTCAACACTAATGTCTTCCTTCCATAATTTAAATGTTTTCTCTATCATAATTTAGTAAATGAAGTCTGGCTGATTACCAAAATTTCTAGACACTATACCACTTGGAATTCCAATCATTGTGAAATGTACACTAAATTTAAAAAACAAAAATGTCTCCTTTAACACTTGCAAATCAAGAGGTAAGGCGTGCTTAAGCGAATTCTTGGCTAAAGTTCACCCTTTATATTTTGACTCAATTGTATACCGTAGTATATAAACTTAGAGAGAATGCTAAATGGTTACTTATTTATTCAAGCGCTGTGAACTCCATGCAATTACCAATTTATTAAATCAAAATAAATCTCAAAAAGTTTAATTTAATTCACACTAATTGTACTATCTCAACCTGCTTCTATTTTAATCAATCTCGTCACTTCTCATGAAGTAATCAACAATATCCTCAAATCTCTGTGTAAACGCAATCTACTACATAGCCAACTCTTAACAAATAAAGTCATCAATATGCGAACATGCGCCCATCTATCTATAATATTATTCTAAATTATTATAATCATTGTGTTTCAACACTTATATATAAATATGTGATATAGCTAAGATAGTTTAATAGATTTCTCTTATCTAGGTGACTCTTGGCCACCCAATCCTATTTCTCGGTTTTATTATAATTATACTTATAAGGTGATGATCGGGGTAATAGTGTCACGAGTTTTCTTCACAGCACACGAAAGTTTGTGGATTTAAAATATTAAGTTAATTACGAACAATTGCTTCTTCAGTGGTGTCTTCAACCAAAAGAATCAATCTATGGTAATAAATGTGTTTAATAATAAACGCTAATGTTTGACACTAATATGATATGTTTTAATTAACAAAATTTATAATCAAAGACTTTATTTCGTTCATGAAGGATGTTTAGGGCTATGGTTACCTAGCTTTACATTATTAATATTAAAGTTATATATAAATATCTATAATAATAGTATAGTATAGTATCTTTTTAAGATAAATAAAAAATTTTATTTGACAATACTTATTATATGATACATATATATTATATATACTATATATATTATAAGTATATATATGCATATAGATACTTTAATTATATACCGGGTCTCATATTATGTATTATTATACTACTAATAATATAATAAGTCGTTAGTGGATGTAATTTGTATTCCAGTAATATTACGCTGATTATTATTTTCTGTGTGTGTTTAAAAAATGTGTGTTCAGATGTAGTAAGAGTTATGAAAGTAAGCTTTACATTTTTTACAATAAATTAGACCTATAATATAAAAAAACTCATACCTATATAATATTGTGTGAATACGTATTGATAAATTTCTATCGTGAAAGCTATATATATATATATAAACGTTGGAACTCTTATTTGTGTTTGAAATTTAGTGTATATAATAATTATATACATATAACTTTATTATGTCATATCATAGTAGGATTTATTATATTATATTTATATCACTTATATATTACCTGTAGTATGATACACTAACTTATACCTATATATATATATATATATATATATTTAGTACAATAATTTAAGTGAGTATGAAAGTGGGTACTTAATATATAATAATCAATATATTATATATATAATAACTATTATATACTTTCGCTCATATAATGGGTTAAAAATATTATTTTATATATAAATTCAGAGCTGGTGTCGTCTCTGCTGTTTCCATCGCAATCGCGAGTTTCCGCCTCAAGTGTCGATATGGCAGCACATGAATTCAATAATCCTTAGGCGCATAAGTGGAACTCATAATATAATTTTTAATAGGCGGACTAAGCAAAGGGGCGCACAGCCAAGTTCTCATAGACGCCTAATATGTCCTCCAGCGCATATGACACAGCGAACATAGCATTGATTTTTTACCCTTCCAGTGCGAAGCTTAAGAGTATAGCGAGGGCAAACTGGTATCATTCTAATAAAAAAAACGAGATAGATATAATCAGTTTTATTATATATTATATAATTAAATAATTAATATATATAATATATTTCATATATTATATATATATATATATATATAACAAATAATATTACAATTATATATATATATATATATATTATATATATCAATATATATATAAGTATTATACTCCACTTTATATTTTTTTATAAAAGTATATTTAGATATAATAGCCCTAAATATAAATACTAGTATGTATTTTCCTTATTATATTTAATACTAGAATAATAATATTATCATATCCAGATCAGACAAGGATGGAAAAAGTCAGTAGTCTTTTAACGGAATTAAATATGTCAACTTTGCTCTGAAAATTTCAACTTCTGCAACGCTTTGTGCTAGATACTGCTCCCTGGGGGATAAATGGACCATTAGGAATGGAGGAGGAAGAGGACGTGTGGATATTAGTTCACGGTGTTTTAATTACAAAAATTAATAAATGTGTTTTTCTTACTTATAAAAGCATGCTTTTATGATCGCACTAATGTTTACTTTGCAAATAAATTTAGTACGAACATCCACTAGCCGGGGAAAAGTCGTAGGCGCAAAGGCGCATGGGCGCAAAGCGGCGCATTGATGTGACAAAATATAGGCGCATAGGCGCTAGGCGCACTAGGTCGGCGGCATAGGCGCTAGCGATAGCGCAGGCGCACTCAAAAATTATAGGCGCGCCCAGCTCTGATATTATTATATATATATATTATATATATATATAGTATATATATATACTCACGCTCATTAGGCTCTAGTGTGATTTAACTACCAACATGATATTGTGGTATAAATTTTGTTTTTAACACTATATATATATACCAACTTTGAAAATAAATATATTGAATAACTTTATTAAATTCCTATTTTTCAAAATGGAAACGTCTTAATCTGTAATCATGTTTTAATGTTTTTGTTGTGCAAGATAAATATAGGATCTACTCATCTAAGTATTGAACGCATATAATATTGGGAGTGGACAATCACATAGTGATGATTAATAGAATACTTATTAATCACTAGCATCAAAGAAAATGTGAATTATCTCACTCTAATGGGAGGTTTATATGACCTAGTAGCGTATGTCGTAAAAAATAATATAATAGGGGGTGTGTATATATGAGTGAATTAGTCTTTATAACTCACTTTTAATATATTGGAGGAGTGATGTCTCTATCGCTATTAGAGTGATATATATATATATATATATACTATATATATAGTTATATATATAGTATATATATATATATACAGAAATTAATTTGCATAGTTATTTTAAAAATGAAAACTACTTCCTCCAGCCTAAAAATTTTTTTTTATTTAAAATAAAAAAAAAAAAATATATATATAGATAAATCTTACCCCCACCCTTAAATTTTCTTCCCGTTTTTTTTGATTGTCTACCACGCGTCTTCCCCCCCTTTCCCCCCCATTTTCCCCGTATACTCTCAGAGAGAGCTCGCCAAATTTTAAGGGAATACTAATCCACCGCCCCTTTTATTTTCGACACGCCGGCAAACTCCATGAGGAATCACTTTTCTTATGCGTGAGTTTCTGATCACATGTGTATTGTTCCACTTCCCAATATTTATGCGTTCAACTGGTGAGTCCTATTTTCTTGCACATATTATTTAATATTCCTTACAAACTGCAACTTTTCAGGAAAAAGTTCATTTAGGGAAGGTTTGGTTAAAAACAAAATTACCACAATATCATGTTTGGTAGTAATCACAGGCCTAATCGTTTTTCGGCGATATAGGCTAATACTAGCATTCTGGTTTGCTCCGTGTTTTTCGTTGGGACCTAATACTTGAATGAATATGTGTTGTGAATGTTTTTAGTTATTATTATATAGATATATTTTCTTTTGAAGCATTATAAGCGGTGTTGCTGAAAAGTTTTTTTATTAATATTATTATTATTAAGTTTTATTCTTTTACTGGAGACTCCAACGAAAAATGGAAAGCTATTTAATATATAAAAATATTTTTTAGACATGATGGAAAAGTAAGTTATATTATTATATATTAATTCCCTTACCTTAATCTTGGGTGTCTTAGTGTCGGGGGAAAAACCTGTTGGCAAAAGTTTTTTATATTAGACTTATTATAAATTTATATTTTCTTTTGAAATCACATTTTTAAATAAGTCTAACACCCTTATTTGAAGGTGACCTTCGGATGAAGTCGCCTCAGGGTCATGGCAAAATTTTTTTTCAACTTTTACTTTGAGGACTTTAATATTTGATTTCCTTCTAGGTTTTGTTAGTTTATGAAATACATTTTTTATATTATCACTATTTTAACTGAACGCGAATGTGATGTCCACTGTTAATCTTTTAAATTTTATAATTATTATTATTTTATCTGCCGCGAGTGAAAAGAGAGAGGCTGTAATTTTTTATATTAACTTTTATTATTATTATTATTATTATGTCTGAGTTTCTGTAACAGCATTTCGAGTAGAAGGATTTTTAAAAATATTAATATTAATTTCGATTTATATTAGCTGTTTGTGGTGTATTTTTCTGATTATTATATTTATATAATTATTTTGTTTTGTAACGTTTCCAATATTAAAACATTTTGGTAGGCGATTTTGGAGAAGTCGCAGGCGTTACATACAGGAAATTTCCTTTTTTTTTGGGGACTGAAATTTTTAATTTTTAAGGCCTGATAAGGTATTTTTAAATTGTATTTTCTATAAGTTTTCAGGAGTTATTATTATTTTTATTGACGTGGAGTTATATAAATTAATCATTAGGATGGTAGTCTTTTTCATAGAAATATTTTTATATTGTATTTTGTTTATAAGTCCAGGCACTAATTATTACTTATGAATGTATATTATGCAATCAATTTATGTCTTTAGGATGGTATTCTTTTTCTTTGATTTATTTTAATATTGTATAATTTTCTATAAGTTTCATAGTCCTTCTAATTTTGAATGTATACTTATGTTCGCCTGGCAACGACCCGGCGGTCTGCGAGACCCGTGTCATAGTTTTCTCGCCGACGCCCCTGCGATCTAAGCCACTAATCAGCCGTTGTTCACGCTACGGCGCTAGATGTTCTGGTAGGTCAGGTTTTTATGTATTTAGGATGGTACGCTTTTTCTTTGAAATATTTTTTTTATAAACTTTCTAGTATGAAAAAGTTGAACACACAAATTTTTTTTATTTCTCTCTGAGTTTTTGAGAAATGCATTATTTAAGTTGTATTTATATATTTCTTTGAATACATTTTAATAGGTTATTCCTCCGAGTTTTGAGGGAAGATATTAGTAAGTTTTATACATTTTTAAGGTTTTTCTCATCGTATATGAGAGGGTGGTATGTACACTAATAAGTTAGATTTGGTTGTGTTTCATAGGAGGGTGAAATTGGTATATCCTCCTTGCAATAAAATGGTCTTTTTATACAGTATGATATGTACTACAGGTTTATGAAATTTATTATTTAACGAGGCATAACAGGACCGGTAATTTTGGTCCTCAATTTTTATGAATTTTATTATATTTTTGGTCCTCGTTCGTTATGTAAGTTTTATTTATGTTTTTGAACATGTTGTTCTATCACGATTTATTTAACCTTTTTTTGAATGGACCCGGTAATTCGGTCCTATCTAGGTAATGTTCATAACCCATGAATAATTTATTTTTGGGAATTTATTTTAGGTTGATTACAACAGTTTTTAACAGTGTTATAAAGGACCGTCATTTTGGTCCTCAGTTTTATGTATGTTCTGTTTTGGTAAATCCTTTCTTTAATGTATCGTTAGTAAAATTTGGGTTTCGTATATTTTTTTTTTATTTTTTTTTGATTACAGTATTTTTGTTCCTCAAATTTTTATTTATAACATTTCATGGATTTGAAAATTTGTGTGTTGATAGCTATGAATGTAGTTAAATTGGTGTATTATAAGTGGCTGAAAATCATATATCCACCATGTCCATACCGTAATATTTTTGTAGGGTATATAAAGTTTTTTTTGAGCGGTGTTGCCTATTAATTTCTTTGAATATGCGGCAGTTTATGTATATTTCACTATTTATATTTTGGTGAGTCTTTTACAAGAATAAAAAAAAGAAATAGGAAAGAAGAAAGAAAATTAAAGAAAAAAAGAAATAAAAAAGATAAAATTAAAAAATAAGGACGAATTTATTCTGACTGTGCGCATAGATATAAATTCTCTTTTTTGATTTCATTTTTTTGTAATTTTAAGAGGTTGAGAATTTGAAAATAAAATTTTCATTGGAAAAGCTTGTTTGGTTTGGGCAGTTAACCGCAAGGCATCACTTAGCAATGTATCCAGAATGTATTGGAGATAATATAATATATATATATATATATATTATATATTTATATATATATATATATATATATATATATATATAAAATATATCTATATATATATTATATATATATTATATATATTATAGGTTATAATATATATATAGTGTATATATATATATTATATATATATATATATATGTTATATATATATATTATCTATATATATTATATATATATATATTATATATATATATATATATATATATATATATATATATATATATATATATATATATATATATATATATATATATATATATATATATATAGTGGAACTCCAATATTCGTTATTAATCCGTTCCTGAGGGAGGATGAATATTTAAAAGGACGGGTATCGGACAAATTATTTACATAGGAATTAACTAAAAGTGATTTAATAGTTCCCAGGCCCGAATTTTGCCTATCTATTCTTTAAGAAAAAAAAATTTCACTCGAAAATCGATCTTGGAAATCATTGCAATACTTTTATCAACTCTTTGGTTTTTTGATTTTTTTTTATCGTCACTGAACTTTTTAAGACCAATAGTTACTTTCAGTACTGTATTTATTAAAAAATTAATTGTTAAACTCGTAAATATTAAAAAGAAATAAAGTATTAAACAAAAGTTAATGTGCTCATTTTCAATCAAACGATCAGCTGACTCGCAGACCACGTTGGAGGAAAGACGAATATTGACTTTTCGGGCGAATGTCAAACAAAAATTTCATCTAAAAAACAGGACTAATTTCAAAACAGACGAATATTAGCGTGAACGAATATTGGAGTTCCACTTATATATATATATATATATATATATATATATATAAATAGAGATAATAAATAGAAATATATATATATATATATATATATATATATATATATATATATATATATATATATATATATATATATAGATATATATATATATATATATATATATATATATATATATATATATATATATATATATATATATATATATATATATATAGCAACTGTAATAGCATATATGCTGATATATAACAATGTAATAATAATATGTAATAACATATACCATTTGTGTGTATAATAATATAATAATATAATAATATATAATATATAAATATATGTATAATATATTATATATATATATAGGTTATAATATATATAATATATATAATAATAATAATAATATATATAATATAATAATAATAATATAATATATATATATAATATATAATAATAATATAATATATATATAATAATATAATAATAATATATATATATAATATAATAATAATAATAATTATATGTATAATATATGTAATATATATAATAAAGATGACCATAAGCAATAATAATAATAATAATAATAATAATATAATAATAATAATAATATAATAATATATATAATAATAATAATGTGTGTAATAATAATAATAATAATAATAATAACATAATAATAATAATAATAATAATAATAATAATAATAATAATAATATGTATATATATATGTATAATAACAACAACAATATGTATAATATATGGCATATATATATGCTAATATATATGTAATATATTTGTAATATACCAATAATAATATGTATATATATAATAAATATATTTAATAACAATAATAATAATAATAATAATAACTATAAATTTTCTAATATTTCATTTAAATTTTTATAATAATCACATTGCTTATCTAACACTTATGTAATAACAATAGCAATATGCTCTAGCTAATATAATATATATATAATATGTATATAATATTCAGCCAGCAAAAATCCAAGAACTAAAATAACAATAATAATATGTAATATGTAATATGTATATATGTATAATAATAATAATAATAACAATATCTTATTAATATATATAGATATATATATATATGTAATAGTATATATAATAATATGTAATAATAATATGAATTAGACTAAGGGTTGCCATAGTGTCGAAAGAAAGAAAACTAAGATAGGGCTGCAAAACTGATAACATATATGGAATCAGCGTATGAAATTTGTATGGAAAATGAAAAAAAAATTTTACTTTTTTTTATATTTTTTTTTTTTATATCTCCAAAACTACGATAGGTAGAAAAAAACTAATAACATATATGGAATCAGGGTAAATTCTTTTAGGGACTCGAGCCGACGGTGGGACAGAGGGGACGTTTTCCATACCCCATAGGGGGGCGGAGGAACCCTCGCGACACCCAAATACCAAGAGCAGGGGTTCGGGACCACTCCCTGAGGGGGATTAGTCCTACCCCGTCGTCCCCCAGGAGGCCGAGAGACCCCGACTCTTTGCATCTTTGCGGTTTACCCTGGGGTATTCTTTTAGTTAAAAAAAAAATCTTTTTTAATACATATTTTATACGCTGATTCTAAATATGTTATTAGTTTTCTTGTACCTATCGTAGTTTTGGAGAAATAAAAAAAAAAAGTAAAATTTTTTTTTTCATTTTCCATACAAATTTCATACGCTGATTCCATATATGTTATCAGTTTTCTTGTACCTATCTTAGTTTTCGAGATATCATGCGGGTAACTTCTTTAGTTTAACCATATATATATATATATATTATATATATATATATATATATATATATATATATATATATATATATATATATATATATATATATATATATATATATATATATATATATATATATATATATATATATATATATATATATATATATATATATATATTTATTTTTATATATATTAAATTTTATATATATATATATATATATTATATATATATCTATATATATATATATATATATATATATATATATATAACATATATATATATATATATATAACTTCTTTAGATATATATATATATATATATATTATCATCTTCCTCATATAACCAGATTTGGTTTGAGGTGCGTAGCATACACCGGAAGAGAAAAATAGAAGAAGAAAATGACGCAAATCGGAAAGAAAGCCCATAGTAGTAATGTGGATAAATGGCAGACAAGCCATTCAGCCATCAATATCTCTCTGACATCACTAAGCCACTCTCATTTTTGATATTTATTTTTGTCATGTTTTCTTGCTGTTCGATGTATATTATTGTTTAGTGTGTGTTAGTACGATCCATGCACTTGAACAACACGCATATGTGCACTTATTTAAATACAAGTGTGTATGTGTTTATTTCTGTTTTTGTTCTCGTTGTTTGGAATGGTTTTCTAGTTTGTTGCTGTTTGATTACGTCTGCGCGTTAATGAAGACATACACGCACAAACACACACACCTTGAGAGTTACAGGTGACGTTACCCGTATGATGACGTTATCCGTATGATGAGTGCACATGTATTGAATATATATATATATATATATATATATATATATATATATATATATATATATATATATATATATATTATATATATATATATATATATATATATATATATATATATATAACTATATATATATATATATATATATATATATATATATATATATATATTAACTTTATACTCATCATATAATATATATATTAATAATAACAACAACCAAATATATATATATATATATATATATATATATATATATATATATATATATATATATATATATATATATATATATATATATATATATATATTTAATTTACTTTAGTTGATGTTTAAATATATTTCTAGAAATCCGCAATACTGTGGGAAGTTGGGAACTATAAAGGACATTATTACGTTTTTCGCGAGTCGGTTTTGAGAAGAAAATTAATGCCAAACATCCCAAGCCTATGCCAGACCAGATGGTCTGAACAACACAAGTGCATCAGTGTTTAAGGAGCACTTTGTACGAATGATGCAAGCATTAGAAACCCTTTCCATTGAAGGAAATACCGCCACAAGAAAAACGCTTTTCAGTTGCATTCAGCGGCATGTAAGTCGTCATTCATCATGGCTATGATATTGATCGCGAAGTACTCTGCGATGTTAGAGCCAGTTGTAAATGCTCTCCAATTCAAGACCTTGGATATCGTCAAAACCTCGCAGCACATTCAACACATTGTGGAAATGGTTAGGAGCCATCGGAAAGATGAAAAAAAAGTCACCGATGAAGTGTTAAAAAGAAGCTAATCAAATCGCCGAGCAACTGGGACTTGATCTGAATATACCACGGATTGTTGGTAGGCAGCAGCACCGCAGCAACCATCCAGCAACAAATCCCACGGAGTTCTGGAGAAGATCCTTAATAATTCCGTATCTGGATTCTATAACCTCTTCTTTGGAATTACAGTTTTCTACTGAAAATACACCTGCTTATGCATTGACATATCTACATCCTTTCCACATGCTACTCATAACAATCGATGAGTTAAAGGAAAAGACGGCTTCATTTTATAGTTTTTACCACTTAGAAGGCATAGAAGAAGAGCTAGAACTTTAGTACAAAATTTGGAAGGACAAGAAACTGAGTAGTGAAGAACTAAAAGATCTTGTTGTCTTCCAAGGAGACTGAACCTTTCTTTCCGTTGACGAAAAAGGCTTTGATGATACTACTTCGCCCAGCCATGCACCACCAGTACAGTAGAGCGCTCTTTCAGTACTCTGCGAAGGATCAAGACTTGGCTACGAAGTACTATGGAAGAAGACAGGTTAAACGGGATGGCTATGATGAGTGTACACAGAAAATTTGTGTTTGACAATTATGATTATTTTATTCAAACAGTAGTTGATAAATTTGCCTTGAACCCAAGGAAATTACTTTTTTTTAATATCAATTTTGCAACTGCTCTATATTGTGAATTTTCCATCATTACATATTGTATTTGATATTCTATTTTTTTAAATATTAATCATTTAATTATCCATACAAATGTTTCTAGTTTTATGTCTTCTTTCTTATATATATATATATATATAATATAATAATACTAATAATATATATAATATGTATATATATATATATATATATATATATATATAGATAATAATAATATATATATATATATATATATATATATATATATATAATAATAATAATAATAATATATATATAATAATAATATATGTATAACTATGTCCCCATTCTATTATCATCTAATAAGATCTGTATAGTAATAATAATAATACAATAAATCGATATATATATATATATATATATATATAATAATAACATTGATTTACATGTAAGTATGTTTATATATATATATATATATATATAATATATAATATAATAATAATAATAATATATATATATATATATGTATATATCTTAATAATAATAATAATAATAATATATATATCGGGTTGGACTTGCTCGTTGGGGGGTGATCATGGCGCACTCCGCACCTCGAGAAAACGTAGTCCGCTAGCGCTCCTCCGCACTTATTCAGACCATCAAACCTCCGCTATCGCAAGTCCGCACGTCCGCACGTCTTCCACTAATAATGTGCGACTTCACAAAAGGGTTTTAATATTAAATACTAAATAGTATATATCATTACAAAAAATTTATTTATAATATTATATGAAAAATTGAATGAATATTTACAAAATCTCAAGATTTTCCTTTTCCTCCTCAATGTCTTCTTCAAAGGACAAGAGATCCATATTACCTTTCAAAAAGATTAGTTGCTCAAAATTAAAAGCAGTTAAGGCTGACCTTCTTTGCCTCAAAGCATTCACCAATACTAAATATTCGCTCTACAGCAGCAGAACTAGGGAGAGGTGTATTATATTTTATGAAAAAGTTCAACAAATTCTGCCGATGCTGAAAGGGAAAGATGTCCTTGGTGAGAGGAGTGCTGGTGTTAGTTCACTTCCAGCAGTCCATTGCTAATTTAAGGTCCTCACCTAAATCATTCTGCCTCCCTTCTGAAATATTTTGACCACCCTGTCCACCCATAAGGTCTATTTCGTCCAAGACTTTAGTAGAATCCATGAAAGCCTCGACGCCTGCAGAGTCGATGCTAATGCTACGTTATCAGCTATATATATATATATATATATATATATATATATATATATATATATATATATATATATATATATATAATATATATTATATATATATATATATATATATATATATATATATATATATATAATTTTTATGTATATAACATATATATATATATATATATATATATATATATATATATATATATATATATATATATATTATATAATATATATATGTTTATATAAAGTAATAATTATTAACAGTAATATATATATATATATATATATATATATATATATATATAATATATATATATATATATATTTTATATATATATATATATATATTATTATTAATGTGTGTCTTCATTATTCTAACACTTTTTTTCCCGCTTGAGCGGGGTAGTGGTACGTACAGCCTCTCTCACTCACACTTCCTCTCATCTCGCCCTCACCCACCTCCTCCACCCCACTCTATCTCTCGCCAACACCCTACCCTCTTCCTCCCTCATCCCTCCCTCCTCCAGCATCTCCTTTATTCCATCCATCCACCTCCTTCTTGGTCTCCCCCTTCCTCTTCTTCCTATCCCCTCCGCCTCCCAAACTCTCCTAACCACTCTCTGTTCCTCCATTCTCACTAGATGCCCATACCATCTTAACATTCCCTTCTCCGCTCTTCCCACCAACCCATTCCTCCAATCACATCTCTCCCTCACCACCCTATTCCTAATCCTCTCCCTTCTGCTAACCCCACAAACCGCTCTCAACCCCTTCATCTCAAATACTTCCAACTTCTTCCTGGACCTGGCATTCAACCCCCACGTTTCACACCCATACAATACCGCTGGTACACAAATTTTTTCAAACATACTTATCTTAACTTTCTGTGATAAATCCCCCCTTTCCATAATTCTCTCAGACCACTCAAAGCCCTCATTCCTTCTCCTACTCTATGTTCTATCTCCTCCTTCATCCCTCCCCCTTACCCAAATCCATCCCTAAATATCTAAAAATCTTTACTTCTTCCAATACTACACCCCCTACTCTAACCTCTGACCCCTCCCCCTCCTCTCTTTCCTCCTCCTCAAACACTAACACTTTACTCTTACCTGGATTTATTTTAAGCCCCTTTTGTCCACACATTCTCTCAAACTCCCTCACCAAATACCTCAACCCTTCCACGTTCTTCGCCACAAGGGCAGTATCGTCCGCAAACAGTATCATGTTCACTTCCCTTCTATCATTCCCATTCATCAATTCCACCCCCTCCCCTCCCTCACCATTCCTCTGCAAACACTCTCCATAAACAAATTGAAAAGCCACGGCGACATTACACACCCCTGCCTCAATCCTCTCACCACCCCAAACATCTCACTCTCCCCTCCTAACACTCTCACACACATTCTACTATTCCTATAAAAGGCCCTAATACCTTTACCTAATTTACCCCCTATTCCAAATTCCCTCCACAACTCCCCCCTCTTCACTCTATCATATGCTTTCTCTAAATCTAAAAAACACCCATACACTTTCCCTTTCCTCTCTATACTTTTCTCCACAAGCATCTTTAGTGTAAACACTTGATCCACACACCCTCTTCCCTCCCTAAATCCTCCTTGTTCTTCCCCCATTCTCCCCTCCGTTAAACCTCTCACTCTCTCAATCAGTATTCTCCCATACACTTTCCCTACCACACTTAAAAGACATATACCTCTATAATTCCCACATTCCATCCTATCCCCCTTCCCCTTATACAGGGGGACCAAACAACCATCCTCCCAATCCTGTGGTACCTCACCACTCCTCCAACATATATTAAATAACCTATACAGCCATTCCTCCACCCCTATACCTCCCTTCTGCAACATTTCCATTCTCACACCATCCAGACCAGCGGACTTCCCTTTTTTTCCTTTATTCAAGGCCCTAATAATTTCCTCCATTTGTATTTCCTCCTCCCCCTCCCTCCCCCATTCATTCCCCAACCTCACCTCTTGCAAATCTTCCTCCCCTCCCCCACCCACTTCATTCAATAATCCACTAAAATACTCCCCCCACCTCTTCCTCACCCTATCCTCTCCTCCTATCCATTCCCCATCTCCTCCCTTAATCCTCTCCCCCAACCCCTCCTTCTTCTTCCTTTTTTTATTTACTTCTTTCCAGAACATCTTACTCCCCGATTCAATATATATATATATATATATATATATATATATATATATATATATATATATATATATATATATATATATATATATATATATATATATATATATATATATATATATATATATATATATATATATATATATATATATATATA
>JABUQX010033889.1:50000-54178 GCA_015478945.1 Trachelipus rathkii | reverse complement strand
GGAGAGAGGATCCAGCTTTTTGAGGCACCTTAGCAATGCATTGAATATGAGGTTTTCAAGACAATTTATTGTTTTTGTTAAGACGAAGAAGTTATGTTATTCACAGCAGAGACGTTAGAGCGTCGACAGGAAATAGGAAGTTGGGAGGTGTCCTTTGAGAGGAGATGTAGAGAGTCTTGCAGTTTTTGAAGAGTTGATTTTTAACAAGTGTTGCGGTGACCACCGGGAAATCCATCCGAGATCGACGAAGGATAGATCGGAAAGCTGAAGACGAGAGGCATCTAGAAGCAAGAGAGGGAGCCGATTTGAAGTGAGTAGATAGAAGTGGTAGGGTTGAGCTCATGGCATAAGAGTGAACGAGTTGGAATCCAGCTGAGTAGATTCGTTGATGAAAAGTAGGAATAATAAGTTGAGATAGAAGGAATTGCGGAACACACATTAACGGAAAGGAGGAAGAGGTTCGTTCTGCATCAACGAGTGCTGATATATGAGCGATCGAGAGAAAAATAGACAAGAGTAAGCAAAGAGAAGGGAGAAACTCAAAGGAGGGGAGCTTGAGGAGAGCCGTGAGCAGTGCCAAACCGGTCAAAAGCTTTGGATATTCAAGCGCCACCCACGCAAGACTCCCCATGGTCCTAAGGGCTAGAAGACCATAAGTCAGTTAGATAGGAAAGTTATGTCACCAGTTGTGACCGTCGTAACGCAACGAATGCCATACTGATGATGCTGAATAAGGGAATGAAGAATAAGATGATCCAGGAAATGAGATTTCATAAGATTCAAAAAATTAGAATAGAATACAGTTAGATCTATATGACAATAGTTAGAAGGATCATTGCCAGTATCCTTTTTTGGAATTGGCTGAACATATGCGCGCTTCCAGCACTGAGGAAAAGTATTAGTATTAAGACATAGTGAGTAGAGTTGAACGAGGACAGGGCCAGCTAGAAGCAGACTCCTCAACACACGGGGAGGAATACATCCGGGCCACTGCCTTCTGACGTTCAATAGAACTCAGGATTTCATTGCACACGATCATCATGTAAAATCACAGGAAGAGACATGGGACACCTGAGAAGTGTAGAAGTAGGAGGAGGGCTGCCAACCGTCCAAGGTAGAATTGGATTAAAAAGGAGGCCAATCAGTTTAGCCTTTTCAGAAGTAGTGTTGGCAGCAGAAGCGTCAGAACGAACAAGGGGAGAAAAGGCAGATCTATAAAAGTTATTAAAGATTCTTTTGGCAAGGGGCAGAAAATTTTTATCTGTAGGAGAACCAAGCAGGTTTGCGCCTTTCCTTTAGTGAAAGTGCGCTTAGCCTGTCGAATTAATATCCCTGCAATGATTCCGAGCAGAATGAAATTAGTAAGATATGAGAATGAGAGTTTTTCCATGCCCGATACGCAATGTCTCTCTCCTAATGTGAGCGAGACCAAGCTCATCGACCATGGATTTCTGGGAGAAAAAGAATTTAGGTTGAAGATGAAATGACCATGCTCATCCATCGGTGATTACGGCCCCACCTTTTCAGCGGTGACCGAGGCATCACGGAGCAAAGCAGAATTCATTCCAAGAGTAGTTAGCCAAGAAACAACGCAACCCCCAATTAGCCGATTAAAGTGCCAGAAATTACGTTTGAGGGCATGGTGGAGCTGCTGGAGAGAAAGTGTTATAATAATTAAGAGCTACAAGATTGTTGGTCAGAGATAAAAATAGAAGGAGAAAAGGAGTAATGAAAACGAGAAGGAGTAGTGGTGAAACATAAGTTCAAGCGTATTCAAGAATTGGTTAGGACGATTCGGAATATGTGTAGGTTCCTTAATTAAACTGTTCCAGTATCGTTGAGAATACTGATGTTTTGGGCCTCCTTCCCCTGCCTGCATCAGTGGTGAGAGGAGCCCAACACTCAGTGTGGTGTTACGTTGAAATTCCTAAATAGAGGATCTCAGCATTTGATGGGAAGAAGTAACAGTCCCTCATGAGAAGTAGTAAAAAAAAAAAAAAAAAAAAAAAAAAAAAAAAAAAAAAAAAAAAAAAAAAAAAATTGCTAGTAGATTCAGGAGAAATTAATGAAATTAATGTTTTTGAGGTAGTTTATAATTTCCATGAAACCATCTTACTCTTTCATGAATACTGAATATTACATAACCCAGGCCCAGTCCCGTTTTTTGGCTATCCCGATTGTCCGTTTTTGACACAAGGAAATAATGGTCAGCTTATCCCAGAATCATACGAAAGACAGTTTTATTAGAATCAGCTTCTTTAATTTTCAAATAATTTCATTCCAGATAAGAAATAATAAATTATTAAGAATTAATTAGCAAATATAATTTGGGTAATTGCTGATTTTTTAAATTATATATATAATATTATATATTATTATATATATATATATATATATATATATATAATATATATTATTATATATATGATATATATATATATATATATATATATATATAATACTATATATATATGTGTGTGTGTGTGTGTGTGTGTGTGTGTGTGTGTGTGTGTTGTGGTGTGTAGGTGTGGTATGGAGAAGGTAAAAGTTAACAGAAATAAATAGAAAATTTCATTCACCGAACGCAGAATTTAAATTTTGGCCTTATTCCGGCCTCCGTCCAATCATTCCGGTGCAACATCTAAATATAATCTTATATATATATATATATATATATTATATATATATATATATATATATATATATATATATATATATATATATATATATTATATAATATAATTATATATTATATGTATCTATATATATATATATATATACTATATAATATATAATAATTATATATATAATCATATATAATAATATATATATATATATATATATATTATATAATATATATATATATATATATATATATATAATAATATATATATAATATATAATATAATATATATATCAGAGAGGGTGTTAAGAATGGGATTATCGGATCATTATTAGTTTATGTAAAATTAGTTAGTAGGGGCTCGGATGGAGGAATGGTGTATAACTAAAGAAATGGGTTGAATTAAGTGAGAATTAAGTGGAACAAGGTAATAAGGATAAGTATGTAAGAGTGCTCGCACAAGTAAATTAGTTGAACGTGAACAATTTGAAGCTGAACAAATCAGGGAAAAATGAAGGAAGCGTTTTATCAGTGCAAAAAGGAAGATGTGGATGTGCTATAGTAGGAAGTAATAATGTTAACAATGAGTGGTGGAATTAAGGAGGATGAATACAAGCGTTTAAAAGTAAAAAAGAAGCGTGGTTGAATGGTACATGAATAGCCATGATGGTTTGAAAAGAAGATGTTTGGTATGAATTATATTAAGAAGGGGAAAAAAAAATAATAAAAGGTGCATACGTAGGAGGAACAGAGAGGTAAATGACTAGTTGGGAAGGAGGATAATGGGACTTTACAAATGAATAGAAACTCTTTTTGGAGAAAAGGCGCGAAATGTTAGAAATTGAGAATAGGGGGATCTGCTAGAATAATGACTAGGGATGGTGCTTCGTAATTGATGAAAGGCACGTGAGGGGAGTGTGGGAAGGAAGAACTTCGGAAATTCTGCATAACATTGGCAGTAATTGAAGAGGTGATGTGAAATGTGTGTGGGTTTGTGGTGCATAGAAGAATTGGTATTTTGTGGATGAGTGTCATTTATAAGGAGCGAGTAATGGTTGAAGTGAGAAAGTTGAAAGAAATGGTGAAATCTGGCAGTTATAGATGCAAATTACTGGTGAAATGATCAAAAAAGGAGGCGAGAGATGGTGATTTGATTGGATTTGGAAGTTGTGAACAAAGCGAATTATGAGGGTATTAGTCGAGGATTTAAGAGAGCATAATAGTACCTATATATAGGATAATCGGGGATATAGGGTAATTAGGAATTAGTAGGGGAATTGTCTTTATTGATTGTGTAGGGAAGATATATGCTGGTATTTGGTCGAAAGAGTTCGTCCGAGTGACTGAAGGTATGATTGGTGAAGAAACAGTGTGTTAGAATGGTAAGGGAAATGCTGGATAAATCTTAACATTGAAACAAATGATAGAGAAAATGAGGGAGAAGAAGATATAAACTGGATTTAGGTTTTATGGATTTGCAACAGGCGTATGATAGGATTCATAGAAAGCTCTGTGGCAGGTGTTAGTGATATATGGCGCTGGTGGTAGGCTTCTG
>JABUQX010033889.1:10000-40000 GCA_015478945.1 Trachelipus rathkii | reverse complement strand
ATTATTATTATTATTATTAATATATATTATTATATATATTTATATATTATATATATTATTATTATTATTATTATAGATATTATTATATTATTATTATTATTATTATTATTATTATTATTATTATTAATATTATTATATTATTATTATTATTATTATTATTATATATATTATATATTATTATTATTATATTATTATTATTCTTAAGGAAGTAAAATATTATCATTATATATATATATATATATATATATATATATAGTGAACAGTTTAAGGGTCCTCAGAGCCGGTGTCAAAATTGAGGATACAAAACTATTCAAATAGAGTAATTTGATTTCATCAGATTGACAATTAACTACTCAGAGAAAAAGTACTCAGTTGAGTAATATTTTTCCTCTTTTTGACATTTGAAAACTTGTCATTTTGACGACTTTGCATGCTCAATTTTGACACCGGTTTTGAGGACCCTAAACTTGTCTATTTGAGCAGTTTTTCTTTTGTGTGTTGTCCAATCAGAAAGTCACTTTTTATTTCAACCTTCATAGAATTGCCTCGGCCACAGATTCTCATTTACTTCTTTCAACAGCCACTAAACTTACGAAATCTTCACTAACCACAAAAATGTTTTCAAATAATTTCGATGGGGAGGGGTTTCAGATTCCCCAACCCCTCCCTGGCACCGGCCTTGTATGTAAGTAATAAACTAATGTAAGTAATAAATAAATATGTGTGTGTGAGAATATGTGTGTGTGTATGTGTGTGTGAGAGAGAGAGAGAGAGAGAGAGAGAGAGAGAGAGAGAGAGAGAGAGAGAGAGAGAGAGAGAGAGAGAGAAATCGTTCTTAAAATAAAAAATAATTTTGCTAGTTTTAAGTATTTGATTATATATAGGTAAGTTAATTATTAAGGTAAAATTATATTTGAAATTATTTGGTAGACCGAGCCTCAGGAACTCCAATGACGCTACGCCACTGATATATATATATACACTTAGAAAAAAGTTTAGTTAAAATAACAACTTTTTTAGTCTTTTCTACTACTTTTCGGGTTCCTGTGAGCTCCAACCTCTAAAAAGTTAACTTTACTACTTTTGGATAGTAGAATGAAAACTACTACTTGTAGTAGTCGAAACGCATTTTAGTGTAGTAGTAAAATGAACTTTTGTTCAGTTGTATAAATGACAACTTAATTTTAACTACTTTTTTCTACTTTAACTAATAGTAGAAAGAGAAGTAGTAAATTTTACTACTGATTTGAAGCGTTATATTTACTACTTGTGTAGTTGTCATTGCGTGATTGTAAAATATATTCCACGCATTGACCACCATCATTATCAGCAACTTGAATTTACTTCAATACCTTATATTATTACGTCACATCACGTCATTGAACTCATATTGATATTGATCCATATTGATTCGATCACCGGCCACTCTGGAGTGAGGATTCGAACTCTCACCTCTTTAGCTTCTTGCATATTGTCTAACCACTAGACCATGGCGGATAATGATATTGTACGATAAAAATTAAATTTTATATATTTGTTTTTTATATATATATATATATATATATATATATATATATATATATATATATATATATATATATATATATATATATATATAGATATATATATATATATATATATATATATATATATATATATATAGTATATATATATATATTTAATTATTTATTATATATATATATATATATATATAGTATATATATATATATATATATATATATATATATATATATATATAAACAGAAAGAGGGAGAGATTTTTATATATATATATTTATATATATATATATATATATATATATATTATTTTAATTATATAGTATATATATTTACTTTTATATTTAAGCAGCAGCAGCATATATATATGTATATGTTATATATATATATATATATATATATATCTCCTTATCTCGTATATATATATATATATATATATATATATATATATAGGCCAGCATAGTTACCTCCCATAGGGCTCCCCTCTTTGGGGGGTGTTGGCCCATAAAAATAGGAAATACCTGTAGAAGGATCAAATTTGGATTGCATAGAGGAGGAAGGAGTAAGGAGTCGGGGCCGGAGTACAGGGGACCCCCTTCCGGAGGGGAAGGGGGTCCCGCCTGAAAAAAGAAGAAATTGACGAAATACATAAGAGAAGTGGAGAAAGGAGACGGATTCGTAGTCAGAGAAGGAAAGAGTTGGAGAAAACCATAGTTGGAGAAGGTGTCTGAGTCAGTGTCTAAAACCTACTAAAACAGTGTTTATATTATTTCAACAATGATATTATAGCTATTACAAAAATTAAACCTACTTCCAATTATATTTTCTATAGTAATAACAACAACCTATAGTACTTAAATTTCCTTTGATAATTTTACCAGCAAATATGGAGTAAATATTTTTTCACTGGTAGTCAAAATAACATACAAAAATAGTAATTGTAACAATTACTAAGTAGTCGCCTAATTTATTAAATCGGGTTTTATAATTACTACGATATCGGTGTTGTTTGTAAATGTTATGTAGTAGAATTTACCACTATTGGGGTTACAGAATGTTAACCACTTTCGGAAAAATATTTAAACTACTAAAAAAGTCAAACCTACTCCATATGAAAGTTCATTGAACAACTCAATAAATAGTAAAAATTTAACCAGGTAAATTCGTAACATAAACTACTGGGTAGTAAAATGTACTAAAAAAATAGTTAAATACTGCTTACTACTTCTAGTAGTTAAAATTTTACTACTAATTTCTCTAAGTGATATATATATATATATATATATATATATATATATATATATATATATATATATATATATATATATATATATATATATATATATATATATATATATATATATATATATATATATATATATATCTATATATGTGTGAGCAAGACGTGTTAAGAAACAGTGCTTTAAATCTTATAAAAAAAGTGAGAGTTTTACGTTACCAAACTGAAATAATATTGAGATATTCTTAACGAATCATCGTTGCATGTAATAAATATATTTTCTAAGGAATACTGTGTAGAGTATTCATTATCTTTGAGATTCTAATTTTATATAAGGCAAGATTGGCCACGAAGCTTGGAAGCTTTTATTGATTGAAAAATAGTGTATAGTATTTTTCTAAGTTACTATATTTTCGTGGTTTCACGTATGAAGAGTGAAGCTTATTAATCTATGAAGCTATTCTAAATATTGAATCTAAACACTATATCTTCGTAGGATTGTTCGAAAGGAACATTTTAGTCATATTCATATTTTCAAGGTAACATATTAATATAGGATAAATTGCTCTCACGTCTGAACTTTTATATTTCATTGAAGGCTCAGACTCAATCGCTCCATGTATAATCTACTATAATGTACATTACATGCAATATTTTGTGCTTATAAATTGAGGAAGAAATCTTTATGAAAGAGCATATTGCTTTAAAGTATTTCAAAAATTATATTTTTGGCTCAAGAAAGGAATCTATTTATAAACATTTGACAGGAAAGTATACGATTTCGGAATAAGTTAGATCTAAGATACATTATTGAAAAGTAAAAGTTTTACAAAGTATCGGAAAAGGAAAACTCTACAAGTTGTTTCTGCAAACATATTATTGGAAAAAGGAAAGTTCTACAGGTTATTTCTTCAAAAAGATTGAGTTCTTCAAAGTTTCATTCGTGTGGATTAGAAACATTTTTATTTCGGTAGAAATATTCATGGAATAATTTTCTATTTTGTATAGAATATTTTGTTAGATTCTTAAAGAGAGTCGGATATACATTTAAGTTATTTAATATATATATATATATATATATATATATATATATATATATATATATATATATATATATATATATATATATATATATATATATATATATATATATATATATATATATATATACGGTGGATTTGTGTCACCGTCTAATAAGAATAGGAATGCGAAATTTATTTTCTTGTAAACCGTTTTAAGCAAAGATTTTAATAGATAAAAATTGATAGAGTGTAGGTTTTAACCTTTTATATTTTTATATTGTTTTATATTAACATTTTAACCTTTTTGTATTAGTTGTAAATATAAGAGATTTTAAAGAATTTTAAAGATTAAATAAAGTTTTCTCTTTTTTTTTAGATAATAAAATTTTTAACGTGTGCATATTTTAAAGAGGAAAGAAAAGGGAGGGAGTGGGAGGGAAGTGGAGGGGGGAAGGGGGGTAGGAAATAATATAAATTGATGGTGTGGGTTATAACCTTTTATATTTTTACTGTATATTGTCATTTTAACTTTTTTATTGGGAGTGTTTTTAAGGGTTTTTAAGTAATCGACCTGTTATTGTGTTTTTATTATTTTAATGTATTTTGTTGTTGTTATTGTGGGTTGGTGAGCGGGGTGGTAGCCCTAGGTGTTGGGAATTACCAAGGGTGGGGGTTCCCATAAAGCGTACAGCCTGATTGAGTTATTTATAGAAATAGGGAAAGATGGGGAGGAGAGTGGTAATCAGGGTGGGGTGTATGAATGTGAGAGGGGCAAACGAGGATTTGAAGAGGGAGGAAATAGGGTTGATGTTTGAGGAAAAAAGGTTGGATGTGCTAGGGATAACAGAAACCAAGTTGAAAGGAAAGAGGGAGATGAATTTTGGAGAATACAAGGGTATGATTTCGGGGGTGAACGAGAGAGTGAGGGCGAGGGAAGGGGTGGGATTAGTTATGAGGAAAGAGATGTGGGACAAGGTGAGATTGTGTAAACAGGTGAGTTCTAGGATAATGTGGGTAAAAGTGAAATTCGGGGGGGAAATGTGGGTTTTTATATGTGCGTACGCACCAGTGAATGGAGCGAGGGAGGAGGAGAGAGAAAGATTTTGGGGAGAGCTGAATGAGTGTTGGGAAAGTTTTGGGGTAAATGAAAAAATTTGTCTATTGGGAGATTTGAATGCGGGAGTGGGAAGGGTGGGGGAAGAATAATAGGACCTTTTGGGGTAGGGGAGAGGAATGCTAATGGAGAAAGTCTGGTAGAGTTGTGTGTCGAAAGAAGAATGATAGTGGGGAATACGTGGTTTAAAAAAAGTGAGAATCATAAGTATACATGGAAGAGTGAGATAACGGGGGGGAAGGCGTTACTAGATTATGTGTGTGTAAATGGGAAGGATAGAGGTAGATTGTTAGATGTAAATGTATTTAGAGGGGCGGGGAGGGGGATATCGGATCACTATTTGGTGGTTGCCAGGATAAGGGTGGGAGGAGAGGTGATGGTTAGGGAGAGGGGAGAAAAGAGGAGAGGAAGTGATAAAGGTGGAAAAATTGGAGGAGATAGGGAGGGAGTTTAGGAGAGGTATGGAGGGCAGGTGGAGAAACGTGAGAGGGACGGGAATTGGGGAGGTGGAGGGGGAGTGGAAGAGATTCAGAGAGGCAGTATGTGAAGAGGCCAGAAGGGTATGTGGAGTAAAAAGGGTGGGGGCAAGCAGAAGGAAAGGGAGTGAATGGTGGAGTGAGGAGGTGAATGAGGTGGTGAAAAGGAAAAAGGAGGCTTATGTGAAATGGTTGGGAAGTAGGAGAGAAGATAGATGGGAAGAATATAGAAGGGTTAGAGTGGAAGCAAAGAGGGCGGTGGAGAGGGCGAAGAGAAGAGCAAAAGGGGAATGGTGTAGAAAAGTGACGGAAAATTTTGAATCGGGGAGCAAGTTGTTCTGGAAAGAAGTTAATAAAAAAAGGAAGAAGAAGGAGGGGTTGGGGGAGAGGATTAAGGGAGGAGATGGGGAGTGGATAGGAGGAGAGGATAGGGTGAGGAAGAGGTGGGGGGAGTACTTTAGTGGACTATTGAATGAAGGGGGTGGGGTAGGGGAGGAAGAAATGCAAGAGGTGAGGATGGGAAATGAAGTGGGGAGGGAGGGGGAGGATGAAATACAAATGGAGGAAATTATTAGGGCCGTGAATAAAGGAAAAAAAGGGAAGTCCGCAGGTCTGGATGGTGTGAGAATGGAAATGTTACAGAAGGGAGGTATAGGGGTGGAGGAATGGCTGTATAGATTATATAACATATGTTGGAGGAGTGGTGAGGTACCACAGGATTGGGAGGATGGTTGTTTGGTTCTGTATAAAGGGAAAGGGGATAGGATGGAATGTGGAAATTATAGAGGTATATGTCTTTTAAGTGTGGTAGGGAAAGTGTACGGAAGAATACTGATTGAGAGAGTAAGAGGTTTAACGGAGGGGAGAATGGGGGAAGAACAAGGAGGGTTTAGGGAGGGAAGAGGGTGTGTGGATCAAGTGTTTACATTAAAGATGCTTGTGGAGAAAAGTATAGAGAGGAAAGGGAAAGTGTATGGGTGTTTTCTAGATTTAGAGAAAGCATATGATAGAGTAAATAGGGGTGAATTATGGAGGGTGTTGGAGGAAAATGGGGTGGGGGGTAATTTAGGGAAAGGTATTAGGGCTTTTTATAGGAATAGTAGAATGTGTGTGAGAGTGTTAGGAGGGGAGAGTGAGATGTTTGGGGTGGGGTGTGGATTGAGGCAGGGGTGTGTAATGTCGCCGTGGCTATTTAATTTGTTTATGGAGAGTGTTTGCAGAGGAATGGTGAGGGAGGGGAGGGGGGTGGAATTAATGAATGGGAATGATAGAAGGGAAGTGAACATGATACTGTTTGCGGATGATACTGCCCTAGTGGCGAAGAGCGCGGAAGGGCTGAGGTATTTGGTGAGGGAGTTTGAGAGAATGTGTGGACAAAAGGGGCTTAAAATAAACCCAGGTAAGAGTAAAGTGTTAGTGTTTGAGGAGGAGGAGAGAGAGGAGGGGGAGGGGTTAGAGGTCAGAGTAGGGGGTGTAGTATTGGAAGAAGTAAAGATTTTTAGATATTTAGGGATGGAGTTGGGTAAGGGGGGAGGGATGAAGGAGGAGATAGAGCATAGAATAGGTGAAGGAATGAGAGCTTTGAGTGGTCTGAGAGAAATATGGAAAGGGGGGATCTATCACAGAAAGTTAAGATAAGTATGTTTGAGAAAATCTGTGTACCAGCGGTGCTGTATGGGTGTGAAACGTGGGGGTTGAATGCCAGGTCTAGGAAAAAGTTGGAAGTATTTGAGATGAAGGGGTTGAGAGCGGTTTGTGGGGTCAGTAGAAGGGAGAGGATTAGGAATAGGGTGGTGAGGGAGAGATGTGATTGGAGGAATGGTCTGGTGGGAAGAGCGGAGAAGGGAATGTTAAGATGGTATGGGCATTTAGTGAGAATGGAGGAACAGAGAGTGGTTAGGAGAGTTTGGGAGGCGGAGGGGGATAGGAAGGAGAGGAAGGGGGAGACCAAAAAGGAGGTGGATGGATGGAATAAAGGAGATGCTGGAGGAGGAGGATGGGGGAGGAAGAGGGTAGGGTGTGAGGGATAGAGTGGGGTGGAGGAGGTGGTGAGGGCGAGATGAGAGGGGGTGTGAATGAGGGAGGCTGCACGTACCACTACCCCGCTCAAGCGGGGCAAAAGTGAATGTATTAATTAACAATAATAATAATATATAGATATAAATATTTAATTATATTAATATTATTATTATTATTATTATTATTATTATTATTATTATTATTATTATTATTATTTATTATTATTATTATTATTATTATTGTTATTATTTTTCATATCCATATTATTATTATTATATATATTATTATTATTATTATTATTATTATATATATATATATATATTATATTATTTATTATTATTATTATTATTATTATTATTATTATTATTATTATTATTATTATTATTATTATGTATATTATACTATTATTGTTATTATATATTATTATTATATATTATTATTATATTATTATTATTATTATTATTATTATTATTATTATTATTATTATTATTATTATTATTATTATTATATTATTATATATATATTATTATTATTATTATTATATATTATTGTTATTAAACATATATATTATTGTTATTACATATATATATTATTATATATATATTATATATTATTACATATATATATATTATTATATATATTATTATTATTATATTATTATATTATTATTATTACATATATATATTACTATACATATAAATGATATTCATATTATTTCTATTATAGCGTTTATTACATATCTATTTTTATTATTATATTATTACATATATTATTATTATTATTATTATTATTATTATATATTATTATTATTATTACACATATACATATTATTATATATTAGAAGATATATGATAGTTATAATATATATATATTATTATTATATTATATATTATTATTATATTATTATATTATATATTATTATTATTATATTATTATTATTATTATTATTATTAGCAGGTAGAAACGCTTGCCCAATTGACAAAACAAGAAGAAATTGGTGTCCATTTTGCAGGCTTAAAAAGTGTTTTGAAGTGAAGATGAAACCAGAAGGTATTATTATTATTATTATTATTATTATTATTATTATTATTATTATTATTATTATTATTATTATTATTATTATTATTATCATTATGATGAAATGACATCTCTCCATCTGTGCGTTTTGAATGTAAGTGGCTAAGACATTTTTGATAATTATTAAAAAAAAACAGAGGCTTCACAATCCATCACTTCTGCACCCACCCTTAAGAAATTGAAGCTAGGAAGACTGATACGTTCCCTAAAATCCTCCGGAAAAGTAAAACCGAGACCATACTTGTATAAAGCCTTGAACAGTGAAATTTGTTAAAGCCAAGGTTTTCTATTTTATATATTAGATTAGATTTACAACATAATAAATAGATAAACTCAATAAATATGAGTTTGTAGCTGTTTACTTCTTTGAAAAGGAGCTGCTGGGGAAAGCTTAATAGTTTTCTTCGAGCCCTCAATGATTAATATATGCACAAAATTTTATAGCAGTTAACAATTCTTTTATATATTAGTAGCAGAGAACAATAATAATATTATGATTAGTATAACATTAAATATAATAATGAAAACAATAAAAATAATCTATACAATAATAATAATAATAATAATAATAATAATAATAATAATAATAATAATAATAATAATAATAATAATAATAATAATAATAATAATAATAATAATAATAATAATAATAATAATAATAATAATAATAATAATAATAATAATGATAATAATAATAATTATAATAATAATAATAATAATAATAATAATAATAATAATAATAATAATAATAATAATACTAATATTTATAATAATACACACACCTACACACACACACACAATAATAATAATAAAAATAATAATAATAATAATAATATTCGGAAAATTGACTTCTAGTGTTAATTAATATCGAGAATAATACATAATAATAATAATAATAATAATAATAATACATACATAATAAAAAGAGGAGTAATTATAATTCACATTAATAATAATAATAACTAATAATAATAATATAATAATAATAATAATAATAATAATAATAATAATAATAATAATAATAAAAATAATAATAATAATAATAATAATAATAATAATAATAATAATAATAATAATAATAATAATAATAATAATAATAATAATAATAATAATAATAATAATATAATAATAATAATAATAATAATAATAATAATAATAATAATAATAATAATAATAATAATAATAATAATAATAATAATAATAATAATAATAATAATAATAATAATAATAATAATAATAATAATAATAATAATAATATACATACTAGGTATGTGAATACTTATTATAATATCGATATTAATTCTTAAGTTAGTAATTACAACACTACTAGTCTCCTTATGGACAAATTTTATAGACTATACCACTAAAACTTGTGCAGTTATAAGAAAAGATATAAGAAGAATTATGAGAGACAGACAAAATCAAAGCCAGTACACCAGTAGTTAATAATGATAGTCACAATAATACCCATGACTTCAACAAAAGAAGAAAGTTGTTAAGTTAATAATAATAATAATAATAATAATAATAATAATAATAATAATAATAATAATAATAATAATAATAATAATAATAATAATAATAATAATAATAATAATAATAATAATAATAAGAACGCCTCGTGGCGTAGGAGGTTGACTCGCCGACTCTCATGCGAGAGAACGCTGGTTCAATCCTCCGCGTAGCAGTTGGAGTTTTATCTTCCTGGGGGCAAGAATTAAAACTCGACTGCAAACACGTTGGTGGCGCTGGTTTGGGATAGCCGGCCTTAAAGTTCGATTTCCTGTAGTCCCCCTCCGTGTTACCCTCTGAAAAGGGGATAAAGTACGTTAAAAGGAAGCTTCTAGAATAATAATAATAAAAATAATAATAATAATAATAATAATAATAATAATAATAATAATAATAATAATAATAATAATAATTTTTCAATTCAAGCCTATATACATTATTTTGATTTAGCGTGCGTACGATTTATTGACATTTCATTTTTTACGTCATGCAGCAAGTTTTTGTATAGTATAACAGAGGTGTAGCTTACAGCTTATCGTGCCTTAATAGGTTTACATAGAAAAGTTTTTAGATTTGTGTTATTTCGAAGATAGCTACTCGTTCTGTCTGACTCTTTATATGGTTCAATCTTAGAAACTTACAGAGGTTATTATGGATCTCTGTGTAGTTCTTTTGTGGGCTAGGGAAAGTTTTGGAGATGATCAAATTGCAACATGTTTACTTTTTTTATTAGAGTTGGTGTATGACTATAACAATTCTGCTTCAACCAAGTAATTGTATAATACGCTTTTGTTTGGTTACGATTTCATAAGCGTTTGCTTTGCATGTTGTTCCATACACCTGAAGAAATCAAATGTGGTGAATGTGTGCAAGATATATTTTTTCCCAGTACACATAATGGGATAGATTTTGCTAATTTTAGCAGTATATAAATATATTATGTTAGTTTTTATACTAATGAATGTATCTGTACTTTAAATGTTAGTTTTTCTTCAATTATGACACTAATTCCTCTGTTCAGACTGCCCTTGAAATATCTACAAATTCATAATTCCTTCAGTGCGAACGGAAATGGAGTAAAATATCTAGAGAAAACTTGGAAGTTTATCCTTTCTTTTTCAACTATTCCTCAGAAATTAGTTTTATTTCGCGGAAAATATTCTTGCTTCGGAAGAGCTTAAAATATCTGAAACGCTATTCGAACTATTGAGCTATATTTCTAAAATATATATATATATATATATAATATATATATTATTAGGAGAGTGGTATTAAGATATATATACATATTTGTTAGATTTCGATATTTATATATATATATATTATATATATATATATATATATATATATATATATATATTAATATATATAAATATATATATATATATATATATATATATATATATATATATATATATATATATATATATATATATATATATATATATATATATATATATATATATATATATAAATATATATATATATATATATATATATATATATATATATATATATATATATCTATTAAATATATATATAAAGAATAAATATATATATATATATATATATATATATATATATATATATATATATATATATATATATATATATATATATATATATATATATATATATTTTGTCCCATATACACCTTACTTAGGAGGTAGATTCACTCAACTGCAGGATAATGAAGGATCACACACAGTTCTAATAGTCCATGAACATTTCAGTGATGCACACTTGAGTATTTGACATTTACCGTCATAAAATCCAGACCTTAACCCCATCAAACATGTCTGGGACATAATGGGACGAAGAATTAAAGAACAGCATCCACCACCATGGAAGACCTTCCACAAGATGTCATACAACACCTAATTCCCACCATGAGAAGAAATCACCATTCATAGCAGAAGTGGAAATACACGATATTAAGGAACATTGAAATAAGTCATAATGGGAACAATAATTTTTTATATAGTATTGTCATCTCGTTGCATCACTATAATTTTATTCATTTTCATGCATTGTTGGATAATTGTTTGTAAAATCATCATAGGGACTCAAACACTCGTATGTTTGTATGTTTACTATAATCCTTACATTCCGTTTGCTTAATCTTAATAAATATATTCATCATATCAATCTTAAATAAATTTAAATTTTGCCATAACGTTGGTGCGTTAATTTTGCCATATATATATACAAAAATTATTATGATATTATTATTATTATTATTATATTATTATATATTATTATTATTATTATTACATATTATTATTATTATTATTTTATATATATATATTATTATTATATATATATATATATATATATATTATTATATTATATATTATTATTATTATTATTATTATTATTATATATATATATATATTATTATTATTATTATTTCTATTTCAAATATAAATTTTGCCATAATTGGTGCGTTAATTTTATCAATATATATATTATATATATATATATATATATTATTATATTAGTTATTATTATTATTATTATTATATTATATATATATTATTATTATTATTATTATATTATTATTATTATTATTATATATATATATATATATTATTGCATGTGAGTAGGTATATGTATCCCATGTTTAATTCTAATTATCATACACCAATATTTTGGAATTTGAATTTGCATTTGAATATGAGTTGTGTTCTCAAATTTGGCTTCATTTTTTTATTATTTATTTATCTAGCAGTTCAAGCAGAAAGAGGCCCTAGAAAATTTAAGAAGCTTACATCTGGCAATAGACAAAAAATTAGCAAACAGACTTCACTGTTCAATCAAAAAGTCTCCCAAAACTCGCCCAACACCTCGAACTCTTACAATAGTTTGAACAAGGAAGGAATCTCATCCGAATATTTACAAAACCTACACAGAAGTCCTTCTTTTACAAATACTCGGGTCCTAAGGACTCCTCTGGGGCTGGAGAAATCCTTCATTCTCCCAGCTATGCTTTTTAACAGCATTTCTCATAATTCGTTTCCACAGAGTTGCGGAGGAGGGTAAATATATATATATATATATATATATATATATATATATATATATATATATATATAAATATATATATAGTTATATATGGTATTACATGTTATATATATATAAATATATATATATATATATATATATATATATATATATATATATATATATATATATATATATATATATATATATATATATATATATATATATATATATTTTACAGAGATAAACACCATCACTCACGGGCAGAGCCCTAATCAAGGAGGAGGTGTACTCCGTTTATATATATATATATATATATATATATATTACTCATACGAGTTATATATATATATATAACTATATAAATATATATATATATATATATATATATATATATATATATATATATATATATATATATAGCGTTCTGATCGAAAGGTATCAGACTTTACTCTTTATTTATTTTTGTTTAAAACCAGTTTTATTTATTGAATTTATGCCAATACCCAACTGGCAAACCCCTGTTCAAACAAGGGGGGTATAAAATAGAAGGAAAAGAAGAGACCTACATAGATGAGCTCTGAAGCAAACTCTAAAGCTAGAGAGATTTAAATTAAACAGGAAATGAAGAAGATGGAAGAAATTTCCACAGAACAGAAGTGGCTGGAAAGAAAGAAGTACTACATCGAACATGCATGAAGTTTCCAACCTACACACAAAAAATTATATATTCAACGTGATTGTTTTAGAAGAGATGGGATATAGCTAATCATCCCCTTGGCCATTTGACCCTGTAGTATTTGTAGAATAAAGATAGATTGCCAATGTTATTGGCAAGGATAAAATGTCAAGGTGTTTAGAAAAATAAAAACTTTTAAGTTTTAAGATTTGAAATCGATCTAATCCAAAAGTGGGATAAACCCGGAGTCAACCAAGGTGTGAGAGAAGCATTCCATACTAGTTTAGTTGAAGAACCCGTAGGAGAAGAAATTTATATATATATATAGTATATATATATATATATATATATATATATATATATATATATATATTATTATATTATATATATATATATTATTATTATTATTATTATTATTATTATATATATATATATATATATATATATATATATATATATATATATATATATATATATATATATATATATATATATATATATATATATATATATATATATATATATATATATTTATATATATATATATATATATATATATATATATATATATATATATTAATACATATTATTATTATTATTACATATTATTATTATATTATCATCATACATACATATTATTAACATGTGCATATATTATATTAGCATATTATTATTATTATTATATATTATATTATATATTATTATTATTATTATTATACATATTATATATATACATATTACATATATATACATATTATTATTAATATAGTAAACGTGTGATTTTTATTAGTGCATTGATTATTATTATTATTATATATATATATTATTATATATTATTATTATTATTATTATATATATTATTATATATTATATATTATTATATATTATTATTATATATATACATATATATATTATTTATATTACATATTATTATTATTATTATTACATATTATTACATATTATTATTATTATATTATTATTATTATATTATTATTATTATTATTACATATTATTATATTATATTATTATTATTATTATTATTATTATATATTATATATTATATTATATATATATTATATTATTACAACATATATATATATATATATATATATATATATATATATATATATATATATATATATATATATATATATATATATATATATATATAAATATATATATAAGCACAATACCAGTATTTTTGAATGCTTCATAGAATTCATTGTGAAAGTAGCTTTATAACAAAATTTCATTTTGATGCTAATATCAAGGGTGTTTATATTATCTGCAGGCCAGACCTTAAAATTACTGGAAGGTATATGAATGCTTGGAGAAGGGGCTTGAGAGTGAAATATGTAAAAGTTGATTTAAAACTTTAATTTCAAGGGCTAAGACGAGTCCACCTGGATTTTCAATCTAGATCAACAAGAACAAAGGGTCGGATAGTTCAAGTCGAGGAGCAACTTAAATTGCAATATAGGGAGTAAATTCGAAATGTTTGGAAGAATAGCTTCGAAATAGGAACTGACAGAGTTAGAAGAGTAATTAAGGTCATATAGCAACTCGAAAGAGATATGAACGCTTGGAGGGGGGTTGAGAGTGAAATATGAAAAAGTTGAGTAAAAAGCTATATTTTCCAATCTAGATCAACAAGAATATAGAATAGAAAAGCTGAAGTCGAAAATATATTTAAGGTTCAAAATGTTTGTAAGAATTATTTGTCGAATCTTCGGAATAGGAATTGACAGAGATAAAAGATTAATTGAGAAGTAATAGAAGTAATTGAGATGTAATTGAAAAGTAGGGATTGAGTAGGAGATTATACCAAAACATGAGGAACTTTACTATCAACGGGAAAAAAGAAAAAATAATCCCAAAGACAACTTCCAAATGGAACTATTTTAAAGAAATCTAGACATGTGTGAGATAAATGAAGAAAGTAATTCGAAGAAGTATAAACAATAATTTCGAATGTCATGCACCATTAAAAGTGTTGAGATATAGTACCGCACATGACAGGTCTTATTATAATAATAATAATAATAATAATAATAATAATAATAATAATAATAATAATAATAATAACAATAATAACAATAATAATATATATGTATATATGATATTGATATTCACTCGTTTTAGTAGAGTTCGTATACTGAGTATTTTTCATTCCAATTAACAAAATATATCTAATATAATAAATATTTATACTCATGCTATCATAGTATGACTATTCATAACTATTATATACACATACCTTTCAGCATCATAACGTGTAAAGCACAATTTAAATGAAAAAAGAATCATTCATGATGTCTAATGTTTAAATATAAGTATGCACGATATGTTGCTGTTATATGAATAATTTAGATTTTATTATCTGATTTGATACTTTATTCTTTTCGTTATACAGTGTAATCTTAATATTTAATTTAATATCCCCTCACAAAAGAAGGCATTCATGAACAGATTTCTAATCACTGTGATTCATATCACTGCTTTTAATAATCTAGTATACTATATTTATAAAGTTAGTATAGATAGGGTGGTTGGAACATACCTGCTTAGGTGATAGCTGCTACATATTTGATTGGTTATTACTTACTCATGGTGTGATACATGGAAACCACTCAACTAATCAAAAGAAGAACCCGAAATGAGTTATACATAAATACTAATGTTTTCGATAATTTGTGCATATATGTAATATAGACAAATAAAATAATTCTCAACTTAGTAGCAGAAATTCGTAAACTACCTGAGGACAACAGAGCGTCGCCGTTAGATACAATGTACAGAGCTTACCACTTAGTCCGATCCACTCATGAAAAAGAAGGCATTTCAGTAATATAGTATTTCTAATCTTCTGCTTCGATATCCGCTTTTGAAACTTTATCTTATTTTATCGACAAGAGGGTGCTTGTCAGGTGCTACATTAGGTACATTCTGTCATCGTGTTCTTGTGAGTATAACAGAGTTATCCAACCAGTAGTCAAGAGTACTCCGAAATGGGACAACAGGCTTGTTGTACTCTAGCAAATAGTTGCTCAAATATATTAAAGACGAGAAAGATATTCACTTCAGGCCAGGTGACTTGAACCATAGCAACGGTAGTTCACTCGTATAAGACCATAATGACATAGAATGCTATCTTAACTCACTAGTCCGACCTGCCTTTCAGACAAGATAAGGTAGCTAATTCGTGAATTTTGTTTATGTAGTATATTTAGTATCTTCCGTCGCTGTCTGGCAGCTGTCTTAAGATAAATATCTTTCGAGCTCCCGATCTCGACTTACAGACCGTCCGTATGGACTCTCTAAATCTTAGGATCTTTTACGTCCCTGAATCCTGAGCTCGTCTGCTGCGTATGAACTAGAAGAATTTATCAGACATCAGCCATGCACACGGAAATACGGCCGATAGCGTTCAAAACAAAACAATTTGTGATCTCGTCCACTCGAAACTTTGACTTGGCCACACTTAACAAAAGACATATCTCAGACCCTTTGCACTCACTGATCGTCAGCTCAGACATGTGACCAATAGATTCTAAAATTCTTCGCAGCTTCTGCACTACCGAGAAGTCTCTCTTGGCACTTGTCACGAAGTCTACACTTAAACCAGTTATATTATTTAGGTGTCTCTCTCCACGGAGCAAAATTTTTTTTATGTCATTTTGTTTTTCTCAGAATAAACAACTGAGAATATATTCACTTTGCCAATGAATTAATCGCCAAATGGCGAAATATACTCGGTAAAGTACCTGATCATATAAACAGTGGCAAGTTTGGAGTGTGAGGTCGGCAAACACACTGAACATAGATAGAGCAGCCCAGGGCATTTTAGTCATTTCGAGGGTTTCGAAAATACTACATAGTGATACAACGCTACACATATTCTCATAGCGAAGCAATGTAATTCGTTCCTCTCGTAATAGTTGGCACAATCATTTAGAACACCATATTATATGTAAGTATGCTTTGAATCACATTATCTCTCTCATTGTTAATCGAGACTCAATAGAAATAGATTTCTACATGAGAGCGACAGCTAGAGACTACATAAACTATTATAATACAACTCAGCTCAGTTGACTCGTTATTAGATACTAAGATTATCAGTAGTCAATAGATCTTACCACTCATGATCATCAGAATCCAAACTCATTATTCATCAAGTAATATATGAAATGATCACATATCAGTACTCAGGAGTTTATATCATGATATCGCTCATGCACAAATAACCAATACTTAATTGAAATTATCTACACATTATAAGATTTAAAATCGACAAGAAGAGCGTGAGTTGTGTGATATACTTTGACGTAGTACTATATAATGGTCACTATCTGTATTGGTATGCTCATTGTATTACGGAGCACCATCCTAAAGTATAAACTCAACTACCGTAATAGGCTATAAATACTCATAGCTTATGTGTCGAAATGCTAATAACATAAGAAGATTAATAAATTTACTTCACTTTCGCGCCAGGACTTCAGAACCAGTCGTAACAGACCTGGGGTCCGTGAGTTAGACAGACGGTGGTATATTTTAGTGGCTATATATTATCATTATATATATATATTATATTATATAATTGTGCAGATATAATTACTGGCATTTGTATGATGCCCACCTACCCGGCTACTCTAAAAATACACAGAAAACTCAATACAAATGCACTCATAGACCTGTCATATTCCTATGTGCGACGGTTACACACGAAATGCTCATATCTGAAACAGCAATTATCCGGGACCATATCATTAATACTCTGTTCATAGTTAATCCAAATAATGAACATTATGTCAAATTATCAACACTTAAAAACCTGAAGCCACTAAATATCGCTCCAAACTTGATTGTAGAATCTTGTTCATAAATGTACCGGTTTTTGATACGATTGACATAATAATTAACGAAATGTTTCACTCAATAACCTACCCCACCAGATATATCAGAACAACATATGAGGAACCTTTTATAATTTGTTGTAATTATTCCACGTTTAAATTTAAAGAAAAACATAATATCTACAAACTGATGGACTGCCGATGGGCTGACCACTTGACCTACATTTGCGAACTTCTATATGTCCATCTGGAAAAACAAATCTTCGTGAAACAAACAACTTTTAACCCCGCTATTCTACATAAGAGTATTGTCGCACGGACACCTCACTAATTTTTAGAACATAGCATCATGATACATCAGTTCATCAATAGAATTCAAGGAGTTGTTCTATCATGCTTAAATTACAAATACGAAACTTAGGCTTAATAATGCTATCCTTGTTTTAGACATCAAAAATCAATGTTAATTCTGACGGTCATTATCTACAGGCATACATGTCAAACCCACTGATATGTCTGTTAATGAACTATGGATCCTATTCACCGACTATTTACAAATAATCTATCGTAAAAAATTTTAGTTTTACAATATTAACGCATTTGTTCAAACTGGAAACTTTTGATGAAGAAATTATAAAATATTAAGTAGAAAATTTAATTAACTGTGATCATCCACAATATTCAGTTGGAAATATATTTAATTAATAAACCCTTACAAAATATGTAATAAAGAAAAATAAAAATAATCAGAAAAATTTTCAGCATAAATTTCTCTTTTTCAAAACCTTCCAATTCGCTATTTGTCATAATGGAGAGAAGAGGTCCCCTCTCGTAAGTATCCTTCGAATTCAAAATGACCTGACTGACTTGTCTATCTCCTGCTTCCGATATCACTGCTTTTGAAACTCGATACTTTTAATTCCATGGAAGGGTGCTTGAACCCAGAAGTACATATACAACTCAAAAATTAAGTAAGATACTTATATACCAAAGGTCAAGACAACTTATATCTCACTTTATTACACAAGAGTAAATGATTTGCCCGACAACCCAATCATCGTTGTGTACCAGATTTATAACTGCCGTTGAGTTTGAAAGATCATGTACAGTCGACTTAATATATTGCGTTACACGAGAATAGGATGTCTTGAACAATTGCATTAATTCAACATCTCTACGAGCCAAAAAAATCTTTGAAGCATTTCAATTCCGGCTAACATGTTTCATAATACTATCAATAACTATTTAGCATTATAATATTTCTAACTCAACTCACAATATTATTATATACGGATCGTGTAAAGTCCATGAAGTAACTTAAAAATTTAGGCGGAGGTTCTACATCAAAAACACGGCAACCAGACGTTAACAAAAAATTTTATGTATTTATCACTCAGACTCAAATTTGATTACTTATATATATATCAATTAAAAACAGGAGTAATCTTACAAGAAATATCCTCTGAAGATGTCTCTGAAGACGAAACGAAACGCGTCGGGAAATCTATGTAAAATATATCTTCTTCTCCATAATATTTATTATTCAACAATATAAAAGGTTTTTAAGGAAATTAAATTTTGTACAAAAATTATAAATATAGTAGAGCTTGCCATATATGATTAAAGAGCTTCAAAATAATTTCAATTGTTATAATTTAAATTCATATATTTAAATATAAATAATAATAATATATAATATGAATAGTCATAATTAGAGTAAATAGTAAAATAACAAATAATTAATTAGTATTATAAATTATATATAATTAAAATGATAGTGAATAATAATATAATGAATAAACTATATATATATTATAAAATAATAATAATAGTCTCTAATTAATTTTCGACATAGCGAGAAGACTAACTGCTCCGATCAGTTCACATTACGACACAGTGGATTATCTATCGATTCTCCAACTACGTGACTACCTTATTCGCACAATATATTCTACAGGTACACTCTTCGCTCGTATATTCGACTGACGACTTCCGACGTCACTGATGACGACAGAGTTTTCAAGCTGTCGACTGCCAGTATCGCGACTCGCGGAATAAATTAGTCTCTCACGACTTATTCCAACTAGATCTACCGACATACACGACTCCGTCTATACAAGATAGAAACATGCGTTACCTAGCTTTTGAGTACGAAATAATATAGACAAAATTTCGCTCGAGTACGAAACTTATTCAGTACTATTAGTTAGTAAATCGTTACGAATAATTGTGAAAAAAAATATAAATAATTATTTAGAATCTCTCTCTCATCCCTCTCATATATATATATATACTCTTCTCCTATCCTCTCTTCTCTCTCTCACTCTCTCTCTACTTATGTGCTTATAAATTGCTCAATTAACTTAATATAAAAGTATTCACATATTCTATCATATCTACATCTCTGTTTTATTATACTATCTAATACTATATATATAATCTTATATACTAATCTGATATATTCAAATGTTACTTAAAATATTATTACACTTATTTCCAGGAGGCAGGTGTGATTAAAATTATATATAATCACTATTAGTATATATATTTGCCCCCTGTGTTAGTTTGATTAGAATATAAAGAGGCTGTGAAGATGTTTGATCATTTTATTATTGAATTTAATTATATTATATATATGTAACATTTATTATTAATTAATTTAGGTGAGTATGTATTTCTTTGGTGTATAATAAAATAGTAATTAATATTATATTAAAATATTTGTGAGTAGTCTCATTATTTAAAGTGATTTTGGAGTCTAATCTTTAATTAGCATATTATATATTTCACTATATCATAATATAATACCCTTACTTTTTATCAAATATAGGACGTTAGAAAATATATAATATTATTCCTCGTCTAAATACATTAAGTAACGTATATATTGCAGGTAAGACGTTTTCGTCTTATATTAAGATAATTATATTATCTATATATATGATACTTATATATATCACACCGGTTATATAATTTTAATATATATATATTATATTATATAATATGAATAAAATAAAATTTACGATTTGGTTTTATTTCAAGTTCAAATAAATACTCGGTTTGAAACTCGAAAATCCAGTAAACCAGTAAATTAGCTGCCTCTTCCATATTTTTCACTATATCATTTACTATCTCCTATTTACATATTGTGATCAAAATCTTTTCACTATTCGCCCGACCTACATATCGTCATTCAGATTCTTACATCACCGGCTCTGCTAAGTAGTTTATTTAATAGAATATATATAAAATTTAAGTTATAATTGAAATAAATTATAAAAAAGTGCAAATTTTCTTCAATATTATTTATATTTTACAGTATTAGATTACACGAATACAGCTTAATCGCCACACCTATGGACTCCGGCATATACTTGAAAGAACGTTTCGCTCTGTTTGTGAGAAAAGAACCTTTACTCTTTTTTTGCCTATTTCTCTCAGGTAACTAAGAATCTGGCTCATTTCTTTGTCCAATGCGTGGCCAATGCTCTATTTTTTTTCTCAGTGTTGCTTTTACAAAAAGCCAACGAAAACCTATTTTAACTTTGCTTACAGAAAAGGTAATACTATAAATGAATATAATAAGGTGTTAAAGTCTTGTAAATTAAAAAATCAGATAAATATGGAGACGTCTTATTAAAGCAATACAATTTACCTCAGTCACCAGCGCGCATCTACACATACACGCACACATACACATACACACAAACACATAAGTAGTATAGGGCGCGCTATCGAGATCCAAAATCGACAAACGGAAGTTGAAACCAAATGTTGCAACGCTGCACGTGCAACATTTTGCACCATTCTGTTTTCAGGGTTGACGTGACCAGGATGGGGTTTCTAAGGTCGGCGAAACCGCTTTTAGAGGTATGGAAAAAACCGTTTTCGGAGGTCTTAATTAACAGTCATAAGAAATAATAATTCGTGCATCCCCAGTTGATTACTTATTAATAATTTCACCTCCACTATGGTATAGATTTTGGATTGACGCTTGATGTATCAAAGTACAAGTTTCTAGGGTCGGTGAGACCCCTATAAAAGTTGGAATTATTGAATTTTTAGGATAGATATTAAGTGAAATTTCGCGATAGTAATAATTCTGTTATAGTTAAGATTACCTCAAGTCGAATTCAATCGTGGTGTTTTTACACTCAACCCCCAAAATCGATGTTTAATTCGTCTTTCTACGAGATTTTGGTATGTTTTTATTACAATTCAAAAACAGATTATAATAGTAGAAATTGAGTTTGTTTTTTATTTACCGTGTGTAGCATTATTACTCTGAATTATAATAATTCGCTTTGTTACTGAAATTTGAAGGGTTTATTTCTTAACACTTTACATAGTTTTTTATAAGCCGTACATACTTATATTCTCTCTCTACAATATCAAGTGGCCATTAAAAATTTCCGTGAACAAGTTTTTTCTCTCGAAAATCATTTACAGGCTCAACAACTTACCTTGTTGTCTTATTACTGTATCCCCAGAGTGAGAGGTAGATTACAGACTCTCTGCGCTCGTAGAAGTGGAAGTGGGGTGTATACTACCGATGATATCTCCGGTTATGTACAGTCCCTATAGAAAAAGGAAGGTTAGCTGTGTCACGACGAATTAGATTCTCAAGAAAAATAGCCTGTTTGAGACTAGATGTCAGAAAAAATATATTATATAAAACTAAACGACATGGTCTATTCAAGATTCTAAGATCATCAGAGTTTTGAGATAAGAGACTTACACAAAAATCTCTTTGAGAGGTAAGTTTCTAATTGTCGGAAAAAAGAGAACAAAAGTGGAAAGCCTTGGAGCGAGATATCCGAGGTATCCGAGAATTGAAATCTGGTTACGAACTAATAGGTATGGTTCTATAGAGTCGATTTGTGTGTCGCTAATAAGCTACACGGTATCATGACAATAAGAATACGGTTTTGAGTTGTTCTTCCCCACGACACGCATAGATATACTAACACCCCGGCGAGTGTTGTTCTTATGTAGATATCAAAGAAAGAAAAATAAAAAGGGAAAGAGATGCATTAGGTATAGTGCACATAACACAAGAAGAATGATTGTATGCATAGTATATAATACATTGGATTTGCTCGAGGAGAATATTTTGAGTAGATCAGCTTTACTGCACGCTGCGCATGCGATGCCTCCGCATAGCCTCTAGATTCACGATGTCTAAAGAGTTAGATAAATGTCTGGTCTACAAAACAGATTAATTTTAGCTATCAAGTTTGTTTATGTTGTCTTTTTTTCGGTCACTATTATTTGTATACGAGACCCTAGTAAGAACTCAAATTTGATTATAGATATTCTTAGTTCCTTACCCACGCGACTGTTGCACCTCTCTATAAGTTGAGGCTATATAAAAGTAAGATTAAATCTAGTATGAAAATTTTTATGAAATAAGCTAAGCATAGAACGGATGGAGGAAGGATGAAGGACGTTCCATTGATGCAAATATGAAGATTCTTATTGTGTCTTCCATTTATAGAGATGACTTATAACTCACTAACAGCGAGATTCTCTCTATGTGAGTAGTAAAATTATTTCTCGGTAGTAAGTTCTTAGACGTTCAATATAAATTTTATGTAAATTTCGTTGTATTAGATAATCACAATAACAACCAAATGTTGCTCAAAATATATGAATTAGTCATAACATTATGAGAAAATTAATTTATAATATGGCCTTCTATTCTTATATATATTATATTTCATTAGTATCTTATACTTGTCTATTGTAAATACTACATCTACTTCAAACTATTATAAAATAATTTTTCATACTGTTTGTCAAGACTCATGTACTATTACTAAAACTTATACCTTTTTTTCTTACGAAACTAATATATCGTAATACCATTAATTATACTACTCTTACCGAGAAGTTTTTATTTTACGGCCTCTAATTTTATCTATTTATGTTGAATATTACCATGTTAGTAGTTTAATCCTGTCTATTACCTAATTTTATCCGACAGGCACCCCGTACTTTTGAGAGATATAACGCAGAAACTCCCTGGAGCAATCTAGTTATGAGCATACCATTTTCCGCTCTCGACTAAAGAGAAAGCTTATTAATGACTCACCGTTTAGTCTACGAATCTCTCTCTCTCTCGTCTCATCCTCTGTCTCTCGTCTCTCTATCTCTCTCCTCTCTCCTCCCCTGCTCCCTCGTGCGCTCCTCTCCTCCCGTACGTCCTCTCGTGCGTGAGCCTGCGTGCAAGCCCGTACGTAATTCCTCAGTCTGACTTTGCCTTAATCTATCTATCTTATTCATATGTGAAATCTCTCTCTTTATAGTATACTATTTTACTATCTTATATTTTACTTTATTTTATAATAACTAATCTTATAATCTATTATTCTATCTATATCTTTATCTATCTTATTTCTATTATCTATATCATATCTCTGCTGATTTATCAGCTATCTTTTATCCCTTACTGAATCACATTTTGTCTGGTTGTCCATATTTATCTAAATTTATATATTCTATCTATTCATATCTACTCATGAATATCCTATCTTACTATATTCTAATTCTAATCTACTATAACTTATAATTCATTATATCCTATATCATTCTATCAATTTTCAAAATGGATTTACTTAATACTATCTATCTATGATCTATCTTATCATATCTAATTCTATTCTATTGCTAATATCTATCTATCGATATCTAGTACTAATCTATCTATCTTATCTATCTATTCTAGCTATTCATATATTCGTATCTAATCTAATGCATATATTTTACTATACATTTAAATTCTATTCTATATTATATCTTAAGTACTATCGAGATATCTATTCTATATCTATCTCTATCTATCTATTTATCTTATATATAAATTCTATTTATCTAAATTTATCTATTCATTAATCTATTTCAATTATCTAATCTATTACTAATCTATCTATCTTTATCGAATATATACTATCTTCTATCTATCTTATCTTTTATTCATATATCTATCATATTCATATTATTATTAATCTATTTATAATCATATATGATCTTATTTACATTATCTTAATCTTTATCTATCTATCTTATACTATCTTATCTATCTAATTACTTAATATTATCTCATATCTATCTAATCTAATAATCATCTAGATCATATCTATCTATCATATTCTATATAATATGATGCATTATCTACGATTTAATCTTATCTAGCTTATAATCTTAATATCTAGTATCTATTCTATTTACTATTACTATCTATATCTTATCATAATCTTAATTTACTATATTCTATATCTATTTCTATCTATATCTATCATATCTATCTATCTATCTATCTATCGATCATCTAATCTATCTATCTATTTTCTAATCTATATTCTAATGCAAATAGATGAATCTTTTATCTATTCTAATCAGAGACCTGAAGAGAAAAAATGGAATTTCATATTACTGATCATATCTTTATACTATCTCATCTATCTTATCTATCTATATTCTATTATATATCTATCATTATATCTATCATTATCTTATCTATTCATATTACTATGTAGTTTGTGAATTTTATAATATGGTCAGTCATGCACAATCTCATATGCCATAACTAACATATCATATACATATCTTTATCACTAGTGCTTGCTATCTATCTATCTATTCATGTATTCTGTTGTTTGTGCTGTGATGCGTTGAGTCTGATGTCTTGTTAGTTGGGCTGTGCTCTGCGCTATTTAGCTGTTTGAGGACTGAGTAAGATGTTGTGTAGTTCAATCATCTCTAACATGCTCTCCTCTACAAACATATTTTATATACACATAAAGCACACTCAACATCAACCAGTAAACGACATTAACATAAGCACACATTAAAGTGTATCATGCAACATTATAACACTAACTATGTTACCTAACGCCCCGATTTAGACGCCGTGACAAATGCGATTTAGACACACCATTCCTCTGCCTATCTGTTGTAAAAAAATGGTATATGCATTCTCGGGTGTACAGGAGAGGAGCATAAATATCCTGGTGAGATGTATACTCCGGCCGTCTCGTTCACAAATAACCTAATACTTTTACTATTATACTCATAAAATAAAGATCTTGTAATATAAATAATTAATATCAACTACATATATTATTATTTATAGTCTAAAAATCAACATGAAATAAGATTTAAATTAATGAATATATACAAAAAAATAAAAACATTATGTTTACTTAAAATATATTTTTTTATCTTTTATGTATTTTATATAGTAGGCTCCTTTAAATAATCTATAATTAACATAATTATTGTAATCATATTAAGTTCAAATTTAATCAATAAATCAAAACTTCCACCCCAATCACTTCTTTTATTCAACTGATTACTATTTGTACAAAAATTATATTAAAGTCTTATATATTGAATATTTTATTTTCTTTGATATATAATAACGCATCCAAAATAAATTGATTCTTTTAATGAAAACATAGCATTTAAACTTTATTATATTAAAACTATTTTATGTTTTGCTCTTATAATACTTTTATTCTTTTATGTTTATTAACCTTAGAAATTATATCTTAAGTTAATAATATATGCAATGTTAAAATATTACTACGAAATAAATTTATAATAATTAGTAATATTTAACAATTTAACAAATTAATATCACAATAACAAAAAAATTTATCATTAATCAATATCATATCTTTTATATATTAAGTATTACTGACGATAATTTGTAATAATGCTTAACATCAATAAAACTATACTTACATTAAATTACCTGACCCTATGAACAATAACGTTAGTCATAACGAAGTCTAATAATATGAACTTTAATAAAATGGACTAATGATTAACTATGTATCATACCACATTAATACATAAATTATTATTAACTCTTAATACAGCATCTGCAATCAATTAAGTATTATACAAATATCACGAAAGGTTCTATATGAGCTCGGGAAAAATTACCGTAATGATAATAATAATAACTGAATAATAATAATAATTATTAATTAATTATATAATCTCACAATTAATAATAAAGTTAACAATTATCAATTTGCACTTAATACCATAATATATAACATAATATTATATATATATAAAATATCTAAAGTTATTTCAGTCTTCTTTGCTTTGTTCTCATACTAAGAAAATTTTATTTGCTAAATAAAAGAACTTTATCCTCATGGAACCACCCTCTCTTATTCTAAACTATATGCATAATACTTAATTAATATTTTGTACTTATTCACTTGCTTACGCAAAGATATTCTACGGCTAACTTATCCGTTAGCCTCCTCAAAACTTTTGAAAAATAAATGGAATAATATTTTTTATTTAATATTTTTATTTATTCTTTTATCTAATTTTTTCATTTATATCTGTTAAAATCATACCATCACTTAAACCAGCTCAGTGATACATTAACTCATTATTGAACCTTAAGCACCTATCATGTGTGCAAACAACATATATTCTCTGTATCCCAATCGCTGATATGAGTCGACATGAAAATCTCCATATTATCTCGTCAACATTAATGAACCCATCAGAGACATAATCTTTGAGACTTTGGTGCGCCAGCATGACTGCATTTATTTTCATGCATAATCGGATTTAATTTCGACGGTATATCTGACCTCTTTTTGATAACAAATAATCATATATGGTAATGTGCACTTAATATAAGTTCAATACTTGGTCTTTTTAGCATTTTAGAGCATAATAAATTAAAAGAAGGGCTTGCAACTTGAAGGCGGGTGATCATATATCAGTTATACATTATATATTTATTATTATAAGGTTTATTAGATTTTTTATAATATTATTATTTATTATTTATGTTATTATTAAATTATTCATTATATTAATTATTAATAATTAATTCATATATATAATATTATATATTATATATTATTATTAAAGCCTATCATTTTTACTTACTATTTATTGGCAAATACTTGTATTCTAGCTATTCGCTCAAGCAACGTAGACCTAAATACAAATAAACATTTAGTAAGTTCAGTAGTGTCAAAATAAATAATTATATACTTTATAAACTTATTTATTATTACATGTTATTTATTATTATGAATTACTTCAAGAAATATTATTAATATATTAATTAATATTGCATATTTAAAATAGTATTTTATAAACTTATCATTTCTCTAACAACTATTCCCTGATTCATTTATTTATATACTTATATATATTACATATATTACTTTTTTATATTTAAATATTAGAGTGTTTAAACATAACCCAAACAAAAGCCTGATACCTAAGATAAATATTAAAACTCAATTAGCACTACTGACCCAAACATGTTATACTATTAATAGTCATTCTCTAGTACTTCCCTCATAGTAGGTTAAATAGAAATTATTTCGTTTTTTAATCTTTTATTCTTTGCCTTATTACATAAATACTATCTAATATTATTTTTATATTATTTATTATTTTACATGTAATTAAGTAAGTGTTATTATTATTATCATTTATATTATTATTTTGTATTTATTATTATTATTATTTATTATTCATTATTCTTATTATTATTATTATTATTATTATTATTAGAGAGAGAGAAAGACGTCGCAATTAATACGCTCTTTGTGCTAAGAAAGTAAGTTAAGCCAGGTTAGGTCTGGTTACGTTAAGGTAGACAATTTATTATGAAAAATAGGTAGAACCGCAAATAGTTAGGGAGCTATAAGGAAAGAGGCCGTATAATTAATAAGCTCGTTGTGATAAGATAGTATGTTTGTCTGGTTAGGTATGGTTACGTCAAGGTACACAATGTATTAAGAAAGATAGGTAGAACACCAGATAGTTAGAGAGATATAAAGAAACAGGCCGTATAATTAATAAGCCCTTTGTGCTAAGATTCAAATATTTTGTGCAATATTTAGTTGTTATAGTGACCATCTAAGAAATTATTAATTAATAGCTGAATTCAAAATTAAAATTTAATTTTAAGGGTAAACCCCCATTTTGGGGTTCGGGCACCACATCGTGTGGGGACCATACCGGTTCTGATTTCTCTGAAATCATCCTTCGTCGTCGTTCCTTCATCATCCTAAGAACTTATCATTAAAGTTAACATTGAATAAATGGTTCATTTCGATTATCCGCCTTGAACTCCATATACATATCGATTGTATGAATTCGAACAAATTTCATTAAATTGAAGTGAAAATGCCTAAAGTCAAATTGAAACTTTATAATTAAAGCAGCTTCACACCTCTGAAAATATTATAAAAAAAAAAAGTTTAAATCTATGTAAGCTAATTAAACTCATAACCTTTACTTACGCTATATATGGTTTAAATCTATATAAACTAACTAAACTCTAAAATAACTTTTACTTAACGTACATATAATGTAATTTATTTTTATATTTATTTATTTCACTCTGCATTGTTTAAAAAAAAAAAAAAAAAAAAAAAAAAAAGCATGTGCCAAGAGAGCTTTCAATACTTTATTCGATTAG
>JABUQX010033889.1:0-7500 GCA_015478945.1 Trachelipus rathkii | reverse complement strand
GAGACACTAATATCGTTCCTCTATCGTCATTGAACCTATTGTACTAACGACGCATAATTAATAGATATTAAAATCATTTCGCCGTATATAATCAGACGCCTGATTATACAGAATTATAAATCTATATTATAATGATAAATATTAATTTATGTTTATAATAAATTATCATTTAAGTTAAATGTCAAAGATTTATTGCTTATATTTTATCAATAATTTGTCTGATTTACTATAGCTCATAATTCTCGCTGACATTTATTTATTTATATGATTTCTTTGGATATGCAACTTTACAGTCAATATACTGTATAGGAACCATATTCTTAAAGATTGTCCTTAAACTGTGATATTATTCTATAGATATTATGCCATATAAAATCTCATGATTTGATCATCGCAAATTTAGGATATATTATAATCTGATAATAGAAGCATTTAATGTATTGAATGGTAATAACATATATGTTATATTATTATACAAATTTTCTAATATAGTGACAAATAAATATGCTTAAAGGAATAACTATAGTATAAATAAATAAATTTATAGTAAAAGTTTTAAAAATTATAAGATTTTTATTTATAATCTATATATTTATATTTACCTAATTAATAATAGATATATTTTGATAATTTTAATGTTTATTGATTTCATACATTGTTATATTACTATTATACATAAGTAATATATTCAAGTTAAGTTCAATGAACGTACATATTCTAGCCGAGGAGTATTATATTTGCTCTTTTGAATATAACCTGAGTTAGTAGTATATAATATTTAATAATTCATCAGAATGTATTTATTGTATCGTTAAATAATATTATGAGCACTCTCTACGTTCTTCTGTTAGTAGTAAATTTAATAATTATAGAATTAGTGATTATAATAGATAATCTTATATTAATTTATATTAATAATATATATTAAAATATATATATTATTATATATTATATTATATATATTATAGTATATTAATAATATTATATCTATCTATAAAATAGTCTTAAACTTAAGACCAATTAAACTTTACTACCTCAAAAATTATATATACTTTAAATAAGTGATATTCGAATTGATTGTAAATTATCAGATATTATATGGAATGTGTATTAATAATACGATGGGATATTTTATGTTAGCTCTAAGCGATTAGAATTTATTGAGTTAGATCTCACAATATAAAAAAATAATATTTCGAATCTAAAACAATAAAATTGTTAATGCAGATGCTGAAAGTGGCTATAATCTATGCATTTCGCATTCTAAATATCTAGTATTTCGGTAAGTTAAATTGTCATTTCAGCATTTCTTGTGTATAACCTCGCCTTCTGCGATAGCTCGGACAGAATTCTCTGCAGTCTCTTATATGAGTGCCCAACATGAGTCTCAACTCTATCAGGGTTAATTGCGAAGGCTGTATCTTTCAAAACGTCTCTTTAAAGATAAGGAATAAAACTCAGTTTTGGTTCGATAATGTAAAAATCTGAATATATTTTATTTCTATATAAATAAATATTTCTACTTTATGCTACCTGCCTTCAGCTAAAGATTCTCAGAAAGGTTTAATTCAATTGTCAGTCAAAGGTAAAATTAAAAATGGATAAATTAACACTTATTTCATAATATAATATATATATAATATATTATATATATTAATATATATATATAGTATTATTTATTAATAATTCATTAATATTATAATAAAAGTTATATATATATATTAATATTATTATATAATATAATATAATATATATAATATATATAATATATATGATATTATTATTATATATATGATATATATATATATAATATATATTAATATATATTAATTAATATATATAATATATATATATTATAATATTAATATATCATAAATTTATAAAATCTCTAATGGGGTATTATTTTTTTTCTAAGAATTTGAGATTATCGTAAAGATATGTGATACATGAGTGAGGTAAATCCACTGCTAATTCACCGTTGAATTAGTACTGAATATATAACTATTAGAATATATATATATTATTATATATATATATATATTATATATATATAATATGTTAATTATATAATTATTAATGTATATATAATATATATTATATATTATATTTATATTAATATATATAATATTAATAAATAATAAATAGAATACTTAATATATATATATATATTAATATATATTAATAATATATATAATATATTAATATATATATTATATATATATATATTATATTTATATATTATATATATAATATATATATATATATATTGTATTTCCAAAATACATTCATGGATATTCATGTTCTAAAATCTTTCTTATATATAATAATAATTAATAAAATAAAGATCTCTGTTTATTCAGCTTCTTTTTGAGATAATTATATAGTTAATATATGATATATGTAGTTATATATATGGAGTATAGTACTTTAATCATATAGAGTATATAATATCTATTAGAAAATAATATATTTATACTGAGCGCGTCTCGCGAGAGTGTGAGGGACATCTTTAAAATGTTTAAGAACTTATAAATAACATATATTAATTTTACTCAATAATTACTCACCCTGGCTTTTACAGAAATAATTTTTAGAACTCATGTTACGAATTATATATAAATATATATATAACTACATTTAACATAAATCTCAAAATATTATTAGTAAAAAAAAAAAATGACATCATTTCTTTTCTTTTAAGAATGTGAAAAAATTTCTGAAATTTTTATATTTCCTATTTTCCAAATATTAAATTTTGTAAAGATGGACCTGAAGCGGAAGGAGAAAGAAATTATCAAACATTAATTGATAATGGTTATATTTTAAGTTAGGTATAAGTTTGGTTAGGATTTTAAAAAAATAAAACATCAGTCACAATAATTCATTATATATATATATATGATATATAATATATAATAATGGTACATAATTTAAGTGAATATTTGTTATTTTAAATTCTCATTCAAGCATCTTTAATGATTAATTATAGGAAAAGTGCAGATTTTAAGAAAAAATTTCGAAAGTTTTTATACTTTTTAAAAGAAAAAAAAATATTAGATATTCATAAAGATATTCTAATAAAAAATTACAGAAAAATTATTATGTCATCTGTTACATAATTTACTCAATAGAATTTGTTTTACTTGTTTTTCAGCCTATGATTTTTATCCTTAGTCATATTATAATTTTCTTAAAACCTGAATTATGATCACTTTTTATGCTTTATATGTAGAACGTTCAGAATTACTATAATATATTTGATTCGAGTATTCTCTCATCAAATATCTACAAGGTTCCTCAACATCAAGTATGCCACATTTACCTCTTAGTTCATCGTCAGATATACATAATGAGTTTATGTAATCATTATATAAGACACATTTTTCAATAATCTATATTGATAAAACATTTAAAGATAATTTAGCTATAAGATCAAAATTGACTTAAACTAATAAAGGAAGATATTTTTTGTGAAAGTGTTTATGTCTGACCATTTTGCCTTAATGATTAATTTTATCTGAGCAATAATATTAGATAGGATATAATTATTGATTTTTTTAAAATAAATATCTACATATATCATATATATGATGTAATACAGATAAGCTTAATTATTTACAGTACTCTAATTAAATGTGAGAAAACGTGTCAGAATCATGGCAGTAGATTTCAATAATTGGTAACTAGATATAAGTCAGGGTTGTGGAGTCTCTAGGTATCTTATATAAATTTTCGACTTCTCGACTCTCTGACTCCGATCTCCACCCTCTATGAAAATTATCTTGACTTCACGAACTCCGTTAACTCGACTCCGACCTCTTTGAAATTTATATACAGACTCTACGACTATGACGTGTTAAGGGCTTTTTAATATATAATATAAGTACCGACCTCGACTCAGTACTATCCGAGTATTCACCCTACTAGAATAATATCTATGTGAAAATGATATTATAATTAATAATTTATTATATATATATACTTTATAATTATATTATATAAATATATATTATATATATTAATATATATAATATATAGTATAATTATTATATATATAATATATATAAATAATATATTATATATATATATATATAGTATTAATATTATATATATATTATATATATATATATAATATATATATTAATATTATACTTTAATTATAGTATTTATATTATATATATATATATATTAATGTGATTATATATATATATATATATAATTATATATATGATATATATAATACTTATATATTAATATAAATTAAATAATAATATAGTATATATATTTATGAGAGTGTAATGTTGTTTACCTTAGGTTTAAATGATTATTAACGTAGTGTAGAACTATGGTGTTTTGGAAATAAATAGATGAGATATTATAATATTCTCAAAGTAAAAATTATTGTTTACAGTATATTCGTACTTATTCTTAGATGTGTCCTTCGGTATTCTGCTAAAGAGAAGTAGGGTGAGTAGATAAGTGACGACACCGAGAGTAATCGTGAAGTAATAAGGCGCAAGAGTGTGTGAAGGCTAGTGTAGCGACGAAGTCGATAAAATTAAGAAGGCCAGAGCTCTAACACGTGCCACCGTCATACCATATCGAGATATTAGATTAGCAGATCCTCTCGCTAGCTCAATGAGTTATGCCAAGCCTAATCTTCATGGTGACAAGCTCGACGCTCACAATGTAGGATGCATCAATGTAAGTGTGTTTTATCCCTTGACCAGTTAGGTTGCAAACCAATGCCCCTCGAGCAATCCCGTGTGTTCACTCTTGTATAATATCACGCTGTTTCCTCGCTTGTCTGACCAAACATCAGCTGTTGTTCTCCTTCAAAGCAGTCGTTTTACTGACTCCTCAACGAATACGCACTTTTCTTACGGTCTCTCGCCACGGTCGGTATGAACACATCGCACAGAACATCGCGCACGTAAAACCAACCGACTATCATTCATCGCCTTTCGCGATATGACCAAACTCTATCTTCAGCTACACATTTATTACTCTCAAGTTCCCTTTTCTCACACTCACGAGACTGCTGAGAATAAGTTAGTGAGTTCTATATTGTGCTACGTGACAATTGCACAGCCCGTGTGTACCGTGGAACACAGTTGAACTTATAGATCAAGGTATACTCTTATTCCAGGCATGAAGTCTCACATATCTTATCACAATAACAGTAAGCATAACTGGCGTCAGTTAGTATCGGTTGAGGTGACATATTTGCTAATGAGTTAGTCCCTCATATTTGCGCAACGCAGCGATTTAAGTTGCATTCACAACCCACTTATTCCTTGGACGAAGACAATAGCTTCTAACGTATGCAGTGCTGCAGTCGTGGTTCTCGTCCGCATCCGTGAAGCTTAAAGGTTGGTTTTCTGTAGTACCCTGCATCCAACCGATAAGCTTTAATTTCTACTACATCAAAAGGCATATATAATGGGAGGTTCGCGTCATCTAAGCACTAGGCGACTTTCTCTACACTTGTGCGGAGCGATTGTTTCTTCCTCAATCTTCACTATATAATCTCTTTACTTTTTATCTCGAGCTGCATTGCTTCGATTTATATTCACCTCCAGTTACCTACCGGGTCGGATGCTCTCATACCAGAGCCTTGTGGAACTTTTTCTCGATTCGACATCGATCAGAATCCGATCGAACCTCTATTATAATGAGTGATGTTGATAGGGTCACCCCCACTCAATCCACATCTCACCTAATTCTTAAAACATTTCCTGCTCCATCCTCCACCTCGAATTATCTTTCATAAATCCCATCCATATTACATATTGATAACCCCTTATCACCTTTTACACATAACTTTTTACTTAATTCTTCCTGTATATATATATACCTAACCTCATATACGCGTTTGTCACACATTTATTTTACACGTTCTACTATCGTTACATACATTAACTTTTGATTCTTCTCTCTCTGAACCTTACCATCCAATATTATATACTAATACCTGCCTAAGTTCCCTATTTTAACTCTTCTAAACGTCTTTGTCAAATCTCTCCATATAAATACAAAATAACTAATTTATTCTACTTTTCCCCTATATTCCTCATATTCATTTTCAAATGTGATAAAGTTTATCACACATTCCTCTCTATCTCATTATAACGCACCTTGTATTTTCACATCATGCTTCTCAGTCACTCGTACGCACATATCATTTTTACCTAAAGTATACAGCGTATCCACTCCTTAACAATACCATAATATAGTCTCTCCTTGATTATTCTTTAACAGTTCACCTTTGCTCCCTTACCTCATATATAAGGGTATTATAACCGCTCTACCTATCATACTCATTGGAACTGTACCCTGATTAATCCTAATCCAATCAGATCATCATTCGCTCTCCGTATTCTTGTCATTATTCACCAGTAATTTCATCTATTATACCTACAAGAAATACTATTACTTTCAATATTTACACTATTACTACATTTATATACTACACTCTGCTAACTAATAACCTCATACCCAATAACCTATATCTACCTATCTTGACCCCATAACTCACACACCTCTATTCATTATATCATCACTTCTATTACTGTTATATATTTGATAGCGTATTTTCGATAAGTGTTCTCTATTCCTCAATCCTACTACTATACATACCGCATTATTACATCGTTACAAAATATCATCCATATCATATATTTCATAGATTTTCTATAGAGTGACAAGATAATCCCATATTACTCATTCTTACCTTCGTCGACTTGCTTTCCATGAAAGATGCTTTATCATATACTTTGTATATAATCCACTCATTTCAATACTCTTCCAATATTTATGCTAGAGGAAGGCACATTCGGTTACATCTATAGTATATTCTATTTTATTCTATACCTTATATAATTGCAAGCCATCTTCTTATGTTTATTTAAAGCTGCTTAAGAAACAATCACCTTAACGCTTTCTTTTAATTTCCTTTTAACCGCTATCATCCCTTCATTCCACCACTCATTCACTGTTAACATTACTTTACTTCCTACTATATAACACATATTACTACATTACATATTCTTTTGCTCAACTACTTAAACATTACTTCCTTCATTGCCCCCGATGTTCGTATCAATTGTTACAATTTAACCTTAGTTTTACATAGCTGAGCGCTTCTTAACATACTTACCTTTATTGTATGTCATCTAACTATAACTTCTCATCTACTTATAATCTTTACCTACTTACTTCGTATTACCACCTATCTCTCTCCTCCATAGCCCTACCTAACATATACTAATTTACATAGATACAACTAATTAATATCTCATAATCCCATTTCTCTTAAAACCTATACTGATTTTAAAATATCCAATATACGAACTTCAACATCTCTTCTACTCACAACACTCATAATACAATCAATAACTTTTCTTACGTATCCTTCTACTTTCCAATCATCTCAAATCTAGTATATTATTATGGTCTTCTTGTGTTTAAATAAGGAATAAATGTATATATTATATATAT
>JABUQX010033888.1:12500-56960 GCA_015478945.1 Trachelipus rathkii | reverse complement strand
CAATCACTTCTACTCATGTCTTCATATTCTCCTAATCCAACCTCCTCAAAATACCACCGTTTAATATCAATCTCCTTTATTTTGAATCACCTTAATCTCAATACTAATATACCATCGGGTTCCCAAACTTATAATAGTCTCAATCTGAGCTCCTACTCACCTATCCAGAACATTATTCGATTATACCTCAAAAATATAACTCTCTTCAACGTTTTTCTCTCAGATGTCCTATACGTCACATTAATACATTATTATTAAATTACTTTTCCTTATTATTTATCTTTTTCTATTGATTTCACACTGCTTATTTTCCGTCTAACTATAGCTTTGACCAAATTTAACTTTCAAATATTGTAAATATACTCATTGGTTCGCCCTCTCTCATTCTTATTATACTCAACCTCAAGCTACACTACACATTTCAACACCAACATCAAATTATTTAAAACAGTTTTTATATTATTATCATTCTTTAGTTTAGTATTTATCATCAGCTAGCAAAATATCTAAATTTAGCCCTTTCAAATATTAAATCCATCTACCTCTCCCTCATTACCACCTGGGAGTGTATGTCTCTATTACATTCATTACCATTTAACTATTAATTTACATTATCAAATTATTTCGCGATAAAGTAAGAAGGCTCGATTTACGCGATCACGACTGCTCCAGAGCATTGCATACATATCTTGGTGCAGAGTAATAGATGATTTAGTTATAGTATACAGCTATAATCACCATATCATCACGCCCTTAGTCGCTTTAACGTACACGTTGGACAATACTAGATTTGGGCAATTTCTTTCATCCCCCCACTATAGGATATGAGTATAGTGATAGATGATCTCTGATATAATAGTTTATCTATACCAGAAGAAGGGTGTGTTCTTTAATCAATGTGTATATTATTGATATATTATATATATATATTACTTATATTAATATTATTATTAAATATATATTATTAATATATAATATATATATATTATACTTATATATATATAATATATATATATAGTAATTATATTAATTAGAATTATAATATATATATTATAAAATATATATATAATTATTAATATATATATATATGTTAGGTTATAATACCCTGGTTGCTTTAATGATATTTAAACATATGTGACATATATTTCAAACACAACTCTCGAAAAATTTCTTTTAACTAAATGAAACATCATTACATTGAATGAATGTTATATTGCACATATTTTTGTAATCGGTCAATTTCATCAAGCAGCACTGCGTGTTAAATCCCAAGAATATTTTTTTTTATATTATTTACTCGGATAATATTCTTCAAATGTAGCTGATTGTTTAATCTATTAATGACCTTTGTGAGTATATAAATTTTTATACATATTCCCCAAACTTTAATTTAAGAAGTATGTATTCTATTATCTTCTAAAATCCTGTAATACTCAGACTATATATGAGCTAAAATTAATTTATTTACATCTTCATCAAATTGATCCTATTCTAAATGTCATGAATAAGTATGACCTCTTAGTATCTAGAGTGATTGTATTATTAATATATTGATGATTTATGCGTATTACTATACTGTTAGATTAGAAGTTATAGTAGTGGCTAGTCTTCATTATGGTAATCGTGTATCGTAGAGCTCGATCGTTTTCTTTTTTTGCAGTCCGTTGTTGTATAAAGATTTCTATTACTACTTTTTACGTACTATACCTATTGTCTACTTGCCAGTTCGTGAATACCTCGTGAGCTTTGTAATGGTAATTGCAACACTTCTTTTGATCTCGATCAGTATAGAGTGTGTGGTTATGTGTGCTCAGCAAAGTGTTGCTAACTAATAGAAACTCTAGTGAGATAAGATTAGAAGACAGACATATCGAAAGAGTAGTCGAAAAGTGCTATAAGGCTAGACTGACTACTATCTTTGTTCCCTCGCTCTTGGTGTTGTACACTAATTTGTTGGAGTGAGAATCATTATTCGTCTGTATTGCGCTTTGGATCTGTATTTGTTGCCAGTCTGTAATATTGGTTCTCTCCATTCTGCATGTATAGGCATGACTCGAGCTAGTTAATCTCGGGTACACTATGGTTATTTATCTCTTTTGCTCAATGTTTTTTATGCGGAGTTTGATTCTTTTCTTAATGGTGGCGCCGAAGGGTGGGCCACCATATCATAATTTGACGCCACTCACCAAAAAACCCGCCAGTTCTCCACAGTAATATGCACCTTTGCTTTCTACGCCTCTAGGCCATCAAAAAACGTCAACAGAAGTAGTTTCTTCCGGGGTCAGTGTCGATTTTTTTCGTTGTTTACTGTACTTCTTATATCCTAGTTTTTCTCGTCGGGCTCTCCGCCGTTCAGATTCCCAGCACACTCACCACCCGATACATCCGCTAATCAACGAACATATCATCCAATCCTTACCACGATGATAACCATTCTCACCGTACTTTCTCTTATTCTCTTATTTTCCCCACGTAAACACCACAATATCTTCGATTATAATTAACTTTCATTTATCATTTTATCATTCTTCTCACTAATCTCTGATCGGACGCGCTCTGAGAGAATATGCCATCCTGACACCGACTCATTATTACTTTATGATCTTATACCTGTATTCCAAACCATCTAGTCTTCATCATACTACGTATTACATGTGATACAGCACAGGGGGTTATCAAATGGATACGTTTCTCAGTGATGTCTATAGGTTATAGTAGATTGTGGTCTAAAAAGGAGTAGATTAAGTTGTTGTGTGAATATGGATAGGTTTCTCAATATTGTTTATTAGTATATTAATTAACTATACTGTGTGATATGTGTGTAACTTAGTATAATTGTGAATGTTATATTTAGGGTTGTTGTGTTCGTGTGATATAGGTACTAAGCAATTAATGTATTCATTAAGACATATCTGAGCCAATCAAACAACTTGTGAGATAAGTGTGTGGGTAGAATTAGTTAATATTAACTGTATTCGAGAAAGTTCATGATTAATAGTTACTGAGGGTATACTAAGCTGATGACAGGGGAGAGCCATGCTCTCTGTCTCTCACGTGTGTTGTTGTAAGTGTTGAGGTACAAATTGAAAATAGTTAGGTAGTATGATAAAAGTAAGTAACATTAGTATTAGATTTTATTAGGAGGAAACGTGAGTGTGTAAGTAAACTTATAAATATTTTTTTGTACAGTATAGGATATATATTTCTAGATCTTGGTTAAGTGTTCGGAAGATGGAGTAGTCAAGATACGCAAGCTCTCGAGTCCACGCTCTTTGTCGAGAGGAGGAAAGAGGTATTCTCTCAACGTGGATATTAATTCTGATATTTTTGTCTAAGCGGGTAGGAACGGCAATTTCAGTTATCGTGAGGAGTCTCGTAAGTTCTGAGAAGTGCTCGTCGAGCTACATATATGAGTCGAGCGGTGCGCTGAGCCCTTGTTGTTGTCTTCGAGGCTGCGGTGAGAATTAGTCGGCGTCGGAGATCGAATGGTAATTTTCAAGAGAGATGGAAGTCGGAGTCGGGATCGGAGTCGAAAAATTTTAAAGGGGATATACGAACTACCACAACTGCTTCTCTAGGGTTCTCTCACATATGTGGACCATAGACTTCGTGATCTCCATGCACGAGTTTCTATGACTTCAGACTGACCCCGAGGTTTGTGTATTAGTTTGTACTTATATATTATAATTCTTTATTTTTTTTTATTATGATTATTCTATATTATATTATTGATGATAATATTATTATATAAAATATAATCTAATATATATTTTACCTTCATTTTGCCTTGATATATTAAAATTTAAATCTTATTGCTTAAATTATTATATTAGTAGTCAGACTAATTAAAACACTTCAATAGTATCATTCTATTTTTTAGTTTACATATATTGTAGTTGAATGAGATGGTTTATTTGTCTAATATTCTTTTTATAAGTTTTCTCTCATATGTGTTATTTACATAGAATTCATTGAATTATATAAGTTGTTAGTAAGAAATTTATTTAATTCGTCTATAATTGTAACATGGTACTTGATTAAATTGTGTGTAATTATCTTTATAGTGTTTGATTACTTGTATTGTTTTGGATATCTCTTATGTGATTTTTGATATCTAGTCGAACGACATGCGAATATTCGTATCTGTGAAATTCGTTTTCTCAATTTTGTACAGATTACTTCTGATTATACACGTCGCTCTGTCTCCTTCAGCGTCTCCTTTGGTGTTTCCGGCACCGAAACACGCCACCGCACCCGCACCGCACCGCTCCGACTCAGAGGTCCACTCCGTCCCTTCGACTACTGAAAATTCAGGATTTCTTAAAAAAGACTCTCATCTGATGATAGTGGTAATATATATCATGGCATGATCAAATGTAAAACAACATACAGTTATTGAGTTTAAATTTATTGTAACAGTAATGAACAATTTAATTTATTTATACTAACACGTTAATTACCGATTATATATATATCAATTTATTTCGTAAATAAATGTAAAAAAAAAATATATTTTAATAAACCAAATAGGAATATTAATAAATACCTAGTCTTATAGCTAATAAAATGTTACATTTCTATATATATATATATAGATATATATATACTTATATATAATATATATATAGTTCGAATAAAAGAGTAGCGAACTTATAGGAACTGCTACACATAGTATATGCAGAACGGTTCGCTCATGAACTATATTAATAGCTAAGTACGGCTAATATACATTACAAGCTATATATAGTATATAATATAATATAAAATAATATGAATCAACAATAGTCAAATAATATTTACATTATATAAAATATATAATAATAGTAAAGAAAAGATACTTATAAATATATAAAAAATTATACATAAAGATTAACAAAAATTAACAGGATAATCACACTAAATAATAATAATTACAAAATAAAATATAAATCATATTCCGTGACTAGTATTTTTATACTTACCCTTATTACATACTGGTAGAATATACTCTAACAGAATGGTGAATGAAACAATGATATTAAATACCAAAACTAAACTATATATAAAAATTATACATAAATTGGTTGGTTAATAACTTACTATATATATACTAAAATCAATATATAATTAATAGCCTATATATAAAATGAAATATTTATAAAAATACTATTAATAATTGAAATTTATACAATTATAAAAAATAAATTAAGTTTGATTGATGATAAATCAGACAGAGTAGAGTTCAGGCTTCAATTCATAAATGTATACTAAATAACTCTCTCCAATTTTTTCTGTCCGTCGAGTTGTTGCGTAACTTATTGATTTGTGTTTTAATTGGTTGCCTTTGATGGGCTGATCTTTTTAGTGGCTATGTCATACGTATGGATGCAAATCAGGTGTAGGATAGAGGGAGATGGTATACGGATAAAGGAATAAATACCTTATGCTGTATTAAACACTCTCCTGATGCTATTAAATGTTGTGAGCCTGTTTTAGATATGATATACTTCAAGTAGGACTATATTCACGAGCCGATCAAAACATTTTATACAAGTATATATATATATATAATATTAGTATATCGTAGGAATGCAATATACTATTAATTAGGATTATAATCTTTGACTCTAGAAAGTTTACTAATTGATATTTAATTGTGAGTAGGATAATAAAAATAAGTATGTGCATAAATGTTATAGTGTCTTCGTTAATATAGTCTGAGGGTGCTATATAAGTAGGTGTCTGGTGATCGTAACCTTGTATAAGGGTTATCAGGTGAGTTATAACATATCTGTTTGGGCATATACAATATAATGATGAAGTTAAAGTGTACTATAAAAATATTAAAATTTTTACAAGGATATAAGTTAATAATATATTGATTTATATTCTAACAGTATAAGTGAAAGAGATTATATAAAATTAGTCGATAGTCTTCCTTAAATATTGGTGTTATGAATGAAAGAAATCAGGAGATAAACATACTACTATATAAATGGCCCGGTTATTTCTGCCTGTGTAAAAGCGGTAACTATTATAAACTTATTATCTTAGTAAGAAAGCTGTAATAAAGTGAGTGATCACTTAAATGTGATGAGGTCTCGGCTCGGTAAATGCTGTGTAGAAGATGAGAACCATTATGATCAGTAGTATAGACGCTCTCATACTCAATAGTACAACTAGGAAAGCTAATACCATTCCATCTTCTCACTCCGTGGTGAGAATTACATAGTTTGAGTTAGTATTATTTTTATCCTCTCATATATAAGATAATATTCAAAACTAATGACGTTCTTCACATGTGTACTAAATCAAATCTGTGAATATAAAAGAGCTGTTCCAATATCCTCTCTGAATATCTTATTTGTTTGACTAATGTGGAGTCGATAGGCTGGGGGAATTTTATATTATCGAGCGATTGGATAGTTTCTATTGAATAGCAGTAAGGAAGGCGTTGAGGCAGAAAGAGGGACCATGAAATTGACTCACAGAGTATATACTATACACCATCATAACGCCTTCCTCTGCTAATTATCATGAACAAGATACTTAGTGACTCGTAAAATAGACCACTCCCTACTTCAGTAACCTATTAGTTACTCAAAGTATATATGTTGGATGGACTTGCATTTCTTAATTATTTTTACTAAACAAATTAAATTAAATAATATACTATTAATATATACTACCATGCGACTTATTGTTTTAAAGTATTACTATCTTAATAAGCAACATAAAAATATCATTTCCTGGAATGCTGATATTGTTATAAGAGATTGGATTCCTTATCATCGTTTTAATTTTCTATAGAAATGTGAGCGTAATATCTCTAGCATACTTAAATTGAGTGATCCACATCCGGTGTCAAATTTTCATGTTATTCCCTGACAGCAATTGAAATTAAAACCTTTTCGAGCATCCTTTAGCTGAAGGCAGCGTCAGCAAACGGAAATACTATTTTATCTATTAGACAGAATAACTCGAGAGAATGCCGTCTCTATACTTCTCACCGAAAATGTCAGCAACTCACTTGTTTCTAAGTATCATTTAGTCCTTGTGTTGAAAAAAAGTTTTTAGATGTACCACGCTGTTACAGGCAAATAACGGGCTTTAGGTTATTTCCTCTGTCGCATGTAGAACCTTCTGTATGTGAGGAATTCCAATGATTGAGCACTCATCTCAATAAGATAATTGACAAGAGAGATGTCTCGTCTCTCGCCGTATTTTCGATGTAATGGTCGAGTTCATCACATAGTGCTGATATAGTAACCAATATATTCTATACCTTCTCAGTTATTATCTAGATTGAATGTGACGAGTCCCGCAGTTTGTGGCTTGTTTCGCGAAGTACTGATTACGATCAAAGTTACTTTGGATATTGTGTTTATATAGAGTATATTATTGTAGAGCAAAAATCTCTACTCTACCTTAGAGTTAGCGAGCATATTCACTGCCAATACGAATAATATAAGAAATCCAGGATGATCACCATTCTATCTCGTCTCTGATAGAATCCCACTCGGTTCGATATACTCGACTCCGTTAATAAGCCGGACAATATTAAACTTATCTTTGAGAGTATGAGTATAACGCCTCCGCATAAGAAGTTAAAGAAGCGTATTCTCTAATTGTGAGAGTCGGTTTTCTGGTTAAACCTTGTGTAGAGATATAAGGATCCTTTAGATGCTCAGAGTAATAACTATCCAACATCTACATGTGAAATAATTACGGAAGGAATCCTATACTCTACTTCACATTCTATGAATTTTATATTTTTATATGTTGTATATATAAGGATAATTAAAATAATGTAACCAAGATATTGTTTAAGAAAATTAAGATAGTAGTCATCCACATTAATTACTTTTAGTAGACCAAATGAGGGATTTTAATTTAGCTCTTATGTCGATGTTCTAAATTAGTATATATATATCATAATATATAATAGATATAGCATATAAAGTAAGAGCGTTGATGTGTCGGTATTAATGGGTCACATTCTTGTATATAGGTCTACCTCTTCGTCCATACGTCCTTTCACTCTGCTCATTTACTATATAATATAATATACTAATAAGTCTTTCTAGCTATCGAAAATATAGATCCCAGCCTTCGAGATACTAATTGTCTAACTAAAAAGAATATAATGGGTAGTATGACTCGCTTCTTAATTATTTTCTATATAAAGTCTAATAAAGTAACAATGCCGAGAATATTTTATTTTTATATAATTTCATTATAATCAAAAATAAAATTATATCAAAATTATTCCATGGAAGGTTATCTAGTGGATGTAGTAATTCCTATCGTTTCTATGTATGAGTTAATGGTACTACCTCTTCGCTACTATATGTTCCCTATCTCTACACAGTATTATTTCTAGTCAAAAGCCGACCTACTCACCCTAATAAGGCATCTCTCATATTTCATTCCATGATACTTATCTTCACAGATAAGTTTTAAATGTCTCAGTAGTATACTTTACTAGAGCTGATAAATAATACTCGGGCCTTTTAAGTGAATATTCTGAGTCCCTGTTATTCTATTTATTATTCAGAAACTCTCAATATATACATTAAGTATGATAGTACTCCCGTCTATAAATTTTTAATCTCTTTCTTCATTATCACTGTTGATAAAATCATTATTTAACTTATACTGATAATCACTATTATTAGACCCCTTATACTCTACATTTTTATTAATATGTCTCCAAACTCTCAGTAATATTTATACCTTAGTAGAAGACTCCTAAACATAGTACATCATACAGTATATAATACACCTACTATGTGAGTCGTTCTGGTAGGAAATACAGCAGGATATCATCTAAGGTATAATATAACGTATGTGTTATAGCTATAGGCTACTTATCGTCTTAGGGTCTTGTTAGGTGTGAAACAGAAATCTAGATTAACAATATGCGAAATAGAACTATTTGTTGAATGGCAAAGATTTATTCCTGTATAAGGAAGGATGTTGTTCCTCGCATAGTCATACTTGAAAGGTGCTGGCTGTAATCCCGCTATGTACGTAAAACAGGCCTACAACTTTGCATCAGGTTTGTTAAATAGTCGGTAGAAGAGATAGGTCTCTATTGCGACGATACCATCTTCCTCTATCCTCACACTGATATCTCAGGTCCGTAAGCGTTAACAACTATAGTAGACCTGGACGTGATTAATGAGTACAACTATGAAACGGTACGGACTACCAACGACTTACTACGGGTCAGGTCTTGGTTAAGCTGCCTCAATCAACTGGATACTTGTGCGCGTCGCGCAGAAAATCTTTGGGAGTCTGGAATCGACCCTCTGGAATTCTAGTGGAGACACATAGAGACAAAGTGACTGATCTCCAAACGTTTATGAGTTATGTACTTGATACAAATGCGAACATTCATTGTGATTTAATTGTGATGTATTTGGTCAGAGGCGAGAAGAAAGTGTATATGTCTATTATTAGGATAGAGATATATAGCTGTTTATTGGTATTATTCTATTAGTAATGGGTGTATATTTGTGCTTAAGTGTGGGCCATTCTGCGCACGCACTCACCCATACCCATTAGCAAAGATTTCTACAAAAAATTAAGAAGAGATTAAGTTGGATTTAGATACGTTGTTTCATTTCACTCTATTTGTCGTCTCAGTGCCATTCTGCTCTCTTATGGCTACTAGAGCTGAACTTTTTCTCGACTGGACGAGTTCTTGCTAAAAGTGTATAAGGGGTTTAATAATAGAGCTCTTAATTTTTTGACGGTTTCTAGTGCTGAGATATTCCTTATTGTTAATTTTTTGTATCATTTGGTATATATTTTTACTATATATTAATAAATTTAGTTTATCTATATTATATATAATTATTATGATATATTATTATATAATCTATGATAATAAATATTTGATATATATTGGTATTAGATTTATATCTTTATTATATTACTATTAATATGACTGATGATATTGCGCATAATATAATATATATATATATATATATATATGACTATATAATATTACATATAGCGCGAAATCGATTTACTAGATAAATATGCTATATTTGGACTATTAACTATTCCTCATTCGGATTGTGTTAGATCTTATACTATATCTCCCATCTCGATTTTCATAAAGCTTTATGAAAACATTTGATATAAGAGTCTGTCAAAGGATAAAAAACTTTATATATATAATATTATTAATAATAAATATAAATAATAGAAATAAACTTGAGAATACCACAGAAAAATGGTTATGCATTAATAGGCACATTAATGCACTTGTGGAATAAATATAATATTCATGAGAGTTACACCAATTAATTAGTATTTGTTAAGGTGAATAATCTAGATATTTCTTCGACTATAATATAATATAATATATGGTTAATATATTAGGGTAATAATTTTAAAGAAATAGTTTCTCAATTTAACACATAAGCCTATTAAAAAATAAAAGCGGTCTTTGTAACTTTGAAACTAAAGTCGATATAGTTATAAATAAAATATTAAATTTTAGACATTAAATGAAATATTGAGAGATTGCGAAATCGGGGTCATTTTATCTCGAGGATTTATTACGTTGTTCCTACTGTAAGGGTACTCTGAGAGTCATTTTACTTTGTTAACAGAAGTCTGTGAAACGATTGTCTTTGTTTTTTTTGGTGATTTTATTTGCCATAGCCATTCATTTTTGGATAAGACTCTCTCTCTCGCTTGCGTCTGGATTAGCGCGCCGGACACAAAGGGTGAATATTGGAATTTGGATGGATTCTTTCTTTAATCTCAATGTTGGTTTCAGTATCTGTGATCAGGCTCAATGAAAGTATTTGCGCAATTCATCTATTCTCCGTTAAAAGAGATATATTGCTTTCTTCCTGAGTCCTAGTATACTGAATCAATCAATGAGTAATATAATTAATCAGTGTACATATCGATACCAGATAATAAATAAATAATAATTAATTAATATAATAAGTAAATAAAATAATATAATAATCTAAATATATATAATAAACATAATAATAATAAATATATTAATAAATATATATTAATTATTAATCATAAATAATAATAATTATATATAATATAAATAATAATATAATTAATAATAATAATTATAATGATAATTAAATATAAATTAATAATAATAATAATATATATAATAATAATGATAATTATTATAATAAATAAATAATTTAATATATATTAATTAATAATAATATAATATCAGATACAGACACATACAACAGACACTATATATACCTCTCTCTATCTCACTCTTAAAACTCGTGTCTCACCCTCAGCACCACCTCCTCCTCTCTAACCCTCGCACTTAACAAGCCGCTCTCACGCTACCGACCTACTCCCTAGACCGGCTCCGCGTCCTCTCCCTACGCGCACCCTAGGGACCTAACCTAGCACCTAGATCGGTCGTGCCGATAGAACCTAAAACCACTCACTACCGATTACTCCACTCGCTTGCCGTCAGGGGGGGCGGGAACCCCCCCCTCCAAGACCTCCACCTACGCATTGCTTCCTCCACTCGCCGTAAACATCGTCAGATCTAGGCCTAGTGACTAATTAACTTAAAGCGTGCTCAATCTTTCCAGTTGTAGGAATATCTCAATATACTCCATCTCACGCTGCGACAAACAACAAGATAAAAAAATGTAGTAGGATATTCTTCTCTCGGCTACGTAAAGTGAGGCAACTAAGTCACTCTGGCCATGCCCCTAATAGTAATACATAATATATATGCATAAGTTATCGAATTGAGAATAATCTCGTTCGCTATAAACAACTTTTAACTGATAAATTTTCAATTATTGTTGCCTACACTTTTTTCGAGCCACTCATTTTTACCATCTTTTCCTTCCTTATCGAAATGTGTGTTGGAGCGCTCAAAGTGCTTGCATTACTCCTCAACATCTTCTGTAACTCTTTGATAAACTTATAGAATAACCAAAAACATTGACCCAAGAAATTGCATTAATACTCTCATACAACACCTGCTTATTCTTCACTACATAGAATGCAATACTCTTATCTTAAAATCAGTAAACTACAAATTATACGCTGATAACATATCAGCTTCTCTTACAATTGTAAAACAAATTTATATTGCACGATATATCGAATAATCATCATCGCTCTGGATTTTCTTGCAGCTTATCGGAGATCCCTCCTCAACTCTCTCTTCCCTCGGTAAGCAACAAAGCCATTTTATCTAGAGAGAGTGGCGAGTGTGGACAAACATTCGCTCTTCCTCTGAGATACTTATTGTAAGCTCATTAGTTGTAACCCTAATTGTCGTTTCTCACTAAATCGTTGAGTTTATTGAAAAAGCTAGTAATTTTATAGATTTCTCTATAGTTATATATCTTTCTGTCAATGTTGCGGTCCTCAAGAACTAACAGAAAGCAATTGGATGACAGTCAGCAGATAAATGTGAAAATACTCTGGGAGGTGTACATTTTACAGCTTAACTTCGATATTGAAACTTGAATACTCTCTCCTCTCTTGAATAAAAACATTATTTACTAAAAGTGATTTCCACTCTCTTAATTCAAGATACCGTCATGTAAACCCTAAACCGACCTATCTCGCATTCATACACAATCTCTCTGCAACGTAATTAGAAAATTAGACAGTATCTCACGCGGCGCGACATACAATATCGCATTCTTAGGTTCTTCCGCACATACGCATAGAAGACACAAAACTCGAGACCAGACAATCTTTACTCAACTTTGTTATTTGCTCAAGTCAGTGCTTTAATTGATAAGTAATGGCTCTCTCACATCTGCGCTGCCTGTATAAAGAAGATACTGCTAATTTTGGATTCAAGACTTCATCTGTTTGCCATAAAATATAATACTCCGCCCTACCAATTATTAAGCTGAGCCAATGACTCCTCTTAATTTTGCAAAGAAATATTACCATTTGTATCTGCAAATCTAACAAATTACAACACGATCGCAAAACAAATATAGCAAAATAGACTCTCTAGCTTGCTACTCATAGCTTCTTTCTTTTTTATATTTGTTATTTTATTTAATATTTGTTTATCATCCGTAACTCTAATACAGAGCTGTTGTCGAAATTTAAAACAAAATTACTATTAAATAGATTATTAAACAATCCGCCAATAATATTCGCTCGGTGTATATCGTAAAAGTGAATAATTTTTCAGATGAGGTTTGCTTTGTTTATACTCAGATATTACAACTGAAACTCATTTACCCTAATTATAAGTGTGACTGTATAGAGATAAGAGATCATAAGAGTTATGAATTAAGCGCTCTCACGATAGATATAAACATTTCATTTTATAATCGACCTAGATTTTACCACAAATTTCAGAACTCACTCTCATTCGCTAGCAGCATGTGAGTAAGCTTGCTTTAAAATTATAAGCTAATTCTCAACTTAATGTATACTAATTTCGCAATTTTCTACATTCACAATTTTGTTAATGAATAAGTTAGTACTTCTGAAATCTCCTAATACGAAAGTAGTAATATAGGTACGAGCTGCATATGTAGCGGATAATCGATATTCAAACTATTTGTCTCAATATTCATGCTCAACTTTCTTGGTAAGATGATAAGTTCTAGATAAGGATTGCGCTGAATAGGAAACGTGACTGATAGTGGCAATAAATAGTGTTGCAGTGAAGAAATATTCACTGACAAAGAACCGTTTTATGGATCACCGCAGATCACGGACCAATATTGTCGTTGCACCATCCCGTATAGAACCCCAAAAAGAATTGCTGCCGCGGTTAAATTTACTATACACACATTTCATATATATAGAATTTCAATTTTTCAATTCAGTCATATCATATTAGAAAAAATTGGTCTCAGATAGAGATACAATCATAATAATAACTATTATATATGCTCTCAGCTAATAATTAATAGTGTTTGCAACTATTAGTCATTTAAAAGTGGTTTCTTATTTAAATGTAGTGACTGCCATTCTCATAGTACCTTAGAAGCAACCAGGGTATTAATTTATGCCTGATACATTTTATTGATGGTGATGGTTATTATATTATGTAATTTGGTGATTGTGTTTCGTGTTTTTATCTCTCTAACTATTCTTATGTTGTTTTCTTGGTATATTATATAATACTTACTGGTATCTCTGTTAATTTTCTCTATTTGGGTTAAAATACATGTTATCATATTGTACGCTGACATAACCTTATATATCTCTTAATTTTAATATCACTTCACAGTACTTTACTTTAATCACATATTACTGTTAGTTGTGAATTATATATAAATATCGGCCTCTTTTACCTTATATTGCTCACCTATATATTAATTTTAGCTCATATCGTTACTGATATCTTACAGTATTACACTCTTCACTAATCTCTATATCTTGTATAGAGCTTACATCTATATCGCATCCTCTACCTTGCTTCATAACTAATCATTTTCCCTGTGTCGACTGATCAAGGGCGAGAAACGCAGTATATAATTGCGCACACTCGTCTTATTCTTCTCGTTCTTTCTCGTAGAATAAGGAACTGAACTAATGGAGAGATCTAATAATAATAATAATTTAATGAATGTAAAAATGTTGTAATAGATTAATGCATAATAAGTGTTACTTAACTAACTAAATCAATTTAAATTCATTCTTGCCACAAATTAAGTTATAATGCATGCATAGGATAATAGTCTCGTGATATCGCACTGATAATAAACTGGAACTTCTTATTTCATTCTCGCTCGTCCGTATATGTGTATATTAATATTAATATTTTATACTTGGAAATATTAATATTTTAATTTCGATAGTGTTGCATGAGGAATATATATGTTGTTGAGTATGTAAAACGAGTAGTAGAGTGATAAGTTTATAATGAATTTTGATTATTAGAAGTGAGCGAGCTGCAAGATATTGATCATGCTTCTAAGCAATTGTGACTATATAGTCAGATAATGATTGTTAGTGACAGCGTAGATTAACTTCAATGTAGGATAGTTAAATAAGGAATATGATAAATGTCTTGTTAGGTTTTTGTTTTCATATATTGTATTTTAATATTTTTATTATTTATAATATATGTTAGTATATTATAGTTTTATATTTCAAGCTTATTAAATTTTGTGTTTTTGCAATATATTAATGCTAAGATGACTAGTTGTGAGTAGTAATGATAGTACATGGGAGAAGTAGGAGATGGGAGTAGGAGCGAGAGTTATATTATTGTTGTAAAAATATCCCTTTGAGAACATTTAATTTATATCATCTTAAAATTGTAAATTGATTGGACTTTTTGCTAGAGTGGAGTTCGAGATCCTTTTAGTTACAAGTTATCTAATAGTAAAGTTTGTATATGTTTGAATTATTAGTGTGTGACATAGAGCACGGGATATAGTGTGCTTTGTGAATCGGTTTGAATTGAATATATGTGTTACAGTTAAAGCTCTTTATATAGTAGATTAAACAGAATGAAAGAGAGTAGATGATGACTATCTTGTATATAAGATCGAATATGTTGTTTAGTCAAGTATAATTTTTAGTGTGATGGTTTCATGATGTACATAAGATAATGCGGTGGAGGTGATATGTTCAGATTTTGATAGTTTATTTTATTGTATTTAAATGGGTTATTAATGTTTGTTGCGCGGTATATGTATGTTATTCTTCATTGTATGATTCAATTGGCTAGATTCTAAAATTAATGTGGTGGAATTTAGAGTGCAAGTGATTAGATGGTAGTTGTTTGTCTTTAGTGATGACAGATGGTGATAAGTTAAAATTTGTTATGGTTACGCGTTGTATTCGATATCGTAAGAATAGTTATGACTTGTTTATGACAGTTATGTTCTATAGGTGCATGTTTGTAAGTAGTTAGTTGTTTAGTATGGTTTAGCGAAGTAATGTGAAATGTAGCGTCTCGAGAGAATAGTTAGATTAGTGAGATTCATGTTGGATATGAAGTAAAAGTGTGTGATATGCTGTTGAATACGTATTTTAACATAACCTCAGTAATGATATACCATATATGTGAATCTTCTTAATGTGTAGAGTGATTAGCGTTGGAGTATTAGTTATCGAATATAGTTAGATACGGATAATTTTTTAGAATTATGTTTAGTATGTTGAGTGAAAGAGAAATTAAAGAGAAGTATTGGTGTATTTGATGATCAGTCTTAAAGAGACTTAGGAATTGGTTTTATAAATTCGAGATTTCATTATGTTTTACTTTAGATATTATAATGTTATTAAGCTAATATAGAGAATCTGTGGATGTGAAGTTTAGATGAGTGATGCGATATGTTTACAAGTAAAATAAAGAATTGAGTGCGAAGTGAATGATCACTGTTTAAGATTAAACAATGAGCAAAATATGTAAGTATAAGATAGGAAGACTCAGTGAGAAACGGATGTTGGGGTGAGTTATTTTGATTATTGATTAATTGACTTGATTGATCAATTGAATGTCATGACTCATTAGTTTGTTATTATACTTAGCTAATTTATCTTACTGCTGGTGGAGTGCAAACATTGAAGAAAAGAAATGTAATATATTAAGAATTATGTATAAAAGAAACATAAAATGTTTTTATAATGTGTTATGGTGTTAGTGTCTATATATCCTCTAACTATTTTTCATGATATGTATTCAATGTATATATGTTCAGTGGTGTTGATTATATGAATGGATATGAATATTACGAGGTTGTTATTTTGTAGCGGGTAATTAATGATGTAAGAATATAGAAGCTCTGTGTGTTAAGTTTTTGTGCTAAAAGCAAATGATGAGGATAATGGTACGAATACGTGCAACGCAGATGATGAAATATGTGTATAAGGGGAATGTTGAGATTAATGTTGAGCATAGTGAAAACGGTTATACCTAGCTGTGCGAATACATCGGAGTGAATGATGTATGGGTTTTATTTATGCTGTAGGTTGTTTGGTAGGTTTTGATATAGCGTTAGTTTGGTGGCTCAGTTAGTGTAGAAGGTGTCTGTTGTAACATAAGTATAATTAGTGTTACGTGAGGATATAGTAGAGGAAGCTTCTTCTTGGTGTAATTGAGTTGACAGACAGAGTTTTTATGGTGAGAAATAGAGGAATACTTGTATTTAAGATTGATAAGTATGAATAGATGGCTCGTATATTGTAATAATGAAAACTGAGAAGTAATGGGAGATAGATAGATAGATAGAATAGATAGATAGATAGATAGATAGATAGATAGATAGATAGATAGATAGTATTAGAGTAAGGAAGAAAGATAAGGAAGATAAGATAAGAAAGAAAATTCGGGAAACTCCATATCCGAGAACTAAGACCAACATAATTAGATGAAGGTATTATTAGTTAGGTCTAGTAAAACAACATTGATAGTATATAGTTAGATAGATAGATTAGATATAAAAGATAGATGATAGATAGAGTAGATAGATAGATGTATGTTTATGGATGAGAGATAGGCGAAAGAGAAGGTATGAGTAGTATAGAAGCAATATCGGCAGGAGCCATATATGAGGATAAAGATTAGGAGATAGATAGGATAGTATAGATAGATAGTAAAGAGTAGTAGAAATAGAAGTAGTAGATAATGAATAGAATGTATGTATAATCTATGCAGAGTATGAGATTTGAATTCTAGATATTAACATGTGAATAAGAATAGGATATCAATGATACGCAGTAGGAATACGCTAAGATAGAATAGAAGTGAGAGTATGTATGATTTATGAATTTGAGTGATAGTATGATAGGAGGTTAGATTTAGGATATGTACTAGATTAGGATGTGGAAGTAGCTAGAGGGATTAGGATCTATTAGATAGATAAGTATATAGAGTGTAGAGTTAATAGGATAGGGAATAGATAGGGACTTTTAGTATAGATATTGATGTTTATAGAGGGGTTGCAGGTTGAGGAAGAACATGACTGAATTTAATGAATTGATATTAGAGTTCAGAAATTAGTGAGTTGATCGAGATATGATAGATGTTAGGAATAGTTTGATGTGAAGTTAGACATGAGGACTCAGGTGTAGATAGATGAGATAGTTATAGGAGAGTAGATAGAGTTATATAGGTGTAAGACTAAAGATTAGTATAAGCAGTTATGAAAATAAGAATTAGATTAGAATGTAGTATAGTGAGTAGATAGATAGAGTAGATGAAGCTTAAGAATGAGAATAATGATAGGATATTAATTAGATTAGCGTTTATATTGATTTAGATTGAATTGAGAATATATGTTCTCGATACGAAGTGATATTAGATAGATGAGAATAAGTAGATAGATATGAGTGAGATATATATAGTATAGTATAGAATACAGATAGATATGGTATAGATGAGATTAGTAGATTAGGAATTATATAGTATAGGATATTGGGATAGAGTTGATATGGATATGATAGGATGATAGTATTAGATTAGATATTGTAATGTGATACTATGTAATAGTAGATCATAGAGATATAATAATGGAGTTGAGAATAGATAGTGAAGCTATGATGTAGATAGATAGATAGTAATGGAATTAAGATAGATATATAGGAGTGAGAGCTCAGCTCAGATTGGAGATTATGTATATGATGTAGTGATTGATATACGGAGTAGAATACATGGAGATTTATGTGTGATGAATGTATTCTCCTTGTGTATATTCAGATTTGTTATATGAGGATGGTAGGAGATTATGAGAAGATTGTCGGAAGGTTGAGGATCGTTTGATGCAGGAAAGTAGAGTGTAGAGATGAATATAGTGGTGGAGAAGTGGTATGCGTAAGGAGGGTAGCGAGCCTGCGAATTATATAGATGCGAGCGTCATGATAGATAATATGTATTGTCTGTGATAGCTTCTGAGGATAGAGAGAAGTTTGATGAATGTTATATGGAGTAAGAGTATGATTTCTTGCAGTGAATTGCAAGTGATGATATATATGAAGATAGCGTTGTGAAGAGCAACAGATTATGCGTGAGAGATCTATAAAAGAAGAATGAGGTATGAGTTCGTGCAGTGAAAGAACAATCATACTCCCGTGCTGATAGGTTGATTAATGTAGTTATTGATGTGTTGTATAGATGCGTGAAGGATTTATGTCGGTGTGAAGTTGGTTAGGCTGTTTAAAGTGTCACTGCTTAATAGTGTATTAGTAGATAATAATGATTGAGATTTAAGGAGGTAAGAGCACCGAGATAGTTTGGAACAAGGAGATATATGAGATAAAGTTAGAGGAATAGTTGCTCGATTATATTTATATTAAGTCCTTTTATGCCTAAGAATTTACGTATGCATTGTTGAACTAAATTGTAGCGAACATTTGAGAAGTGTGTGTGACTAATAAGTTTTCTAAAGATTAGAGAATTGATCCAAGTAGGATTGCTTACCTGAATTCACCATAGAAGTAAGTTTGTACTCTTCTTTCAAGTGTGGCAAATAAGCTACTGTTAGTGGGACTCTTTGTGGTCCTATACTATTAATGGATAGTGAATGACTTCTTAATACCGTTTGTTCTCAGTTTCTCTGGAACGTCTTCATCATTTCCCTCCATCTTCTATTTCTAAGGGTGGCATAAGATGGTGTGAGATAAAATCTGTTAATAGCATTGTCGATAGTGCGTTTGTTCTTTAATTTATCTTATTTTATTAGCTTCCGACTTAAGGGTGTCACGATGTTTTAAGCCGAAGGGTAGGAAATTGGAACATGATACTATAATTGAAGTTCGTATGGTAGTTTTAGCAGTGTATATACAGTTGGTCTATGATGAAGGCATCACACTTGAGAATTTATAATTATTATCGTTTTGTAGTACAGGATTTGTCAAATTCTGTGTCTTCGGCAACTGATTCTTCGATCATGTGTTTGGAGCTACCACACGTTTGGTCATTTTTCCGACGTATCGTGTGATTATGATATATCGGTTCAATCTGAGTTCTCCTTTAGTGGTTAAATCGGTGTTGGATGTACATGAGAATCTCTCGTTGTGATTTGCTTTCTTGGTATTGTATGGCGTTCGTAAAGGGCGCTGCCTCCCGGATACAGATGAATATCGAGAGGTGTATATGTTAGACTTCAGGCTGTGCTGGACAACCCTCGATTGAAGAGACCGACCTTGTGCATATGAGGGATACCCTTACATAGATACAATATAAAAGGTCATCACCCATTGGGTCCATCGCCTGCACTTCTCGGATGACCATACCTATTAGTAGTTGTAACCTATTATTCTCTCTCACGAGTTCCTCTCTCGGTGCTCCGGCTCTCGGCTCAGCTGCTCGAGCTCATGAATCTACTCAGCGCTACTGAGGGTATGTTCTCTCTCTCTCTTCAACTCTAGAATTTTTGAAGTAGCTGGCTTCTTTTTCTCTCGTGTTTGCTTTGTGTATCATTTTCTCTTTGTGTACGCGTTTCCTTCCTCCGATTATGCTGTCTGAGAGCTCTCATTGTGTGCGCCTCATTCGAGACCCTAATTTCGAAGGGAGAGAAGACAGTAAGCAGATGTTGAATATACCTTCTCGAATATCTTCTGAGATGAGGTTGATTGACACCAACCGGGTTATACGGTTTATAGTAGCATAAGTTTTATGTGTTGATAGCGATAATATTTAAAGTATCCCTATGTGAGTTAATGAGAAGAAAAAGGTGTATGGTTTTATATAAGACGTTATTGTTTATGTATAACTCCCTGATGTAAAATGTCGTCATATTCTACTAGCTCCGTATTAGTGTATCTGGAAGAGAATGTTAATAATACATTATACCATATTATATTGTACTATATTAATTATTATATGTTTTGAATGTAATATAACCTAACCGAGCAGCGGTAGTTAGAAGGATTCATGAATTAAACATCGATTTTGTGGGTTATTTTAGTTGGGTATAGTAAAGCACCACGATTATATTACGTAATTGTATTTATATCTGATCTCAGATAAATATACTCTCGCTCTAATTCTTTAAAATCTTCCTAGTAAATTCAAACAATACTTTTTGGTAGGTATCATACTCACAGAGTCCCTAGAAAACCATTAACTTTGACACGGTATCGTTATGTTCTAAAATTCTAACCAATGTAGAGTAGTTGAATTTTATATAGTCAACTGCTGAGCATGACCGCATAATTATATCTCTGCCTGTTCAGACCTCCGTTAAAACGGTTTTCTACATACTTACGGTATAAAGCGGTTATTTCGTCCTCGACCTTGGAATAATCAGCCCTACTATTCCTATGTGCATGTGCAAGCTCTTGTAAATACCGAAGTGTGCAATATAATAATATTTGCATGTTGTGCATTATGACAACATTTGGTTTCATAATCTTCGTTTTTGCGAGTTTTGTGATCTTGTCTCTCAGAGTAGCTGCGAGCCCAATATAAATATCTTAATCTTAACTTATTGTTTATTTGTTGTTGTATAGTGTATGTGTTGCATGTATTGTGGTTATATGGACGCTGTTCTGTAGGTAGATATGAGTTGTAAATTATGTATTGCTTGTTAGATTAGATACGTCTTCTTATTACCATTAATTTTAAGTGCTGATTTTTTAATAATTTTCAGACTATTTAGGACACCTTATTATAATTTTCATTTATTAAGTTATTTACCTTTATGCAAGAGCAAAGTTAAAATAGGTTTTCGTTGGCTTTTTGTAAAAGCAACACTGAGAAAAAATAGCATTGGACTAACGGAACTTGTACAAAGAAGAGCCAGATCTTGTATTCCTGGAAATATAGGCATAAATAAGAAGTTGTGAAAGGTTCTTTAACACGATGCGAAAACGTTTTCTCAGATGCCGAGTCCAAGGCTGTGGGTTAATAAATGATTCGTTATAATTTCATACTGTTAAATAATATATATAAGTGAGAAAATTTAGATCATTTTTATTATAATCTTTATTTAATATATTCTATCTTATATATTAAATTTATTATACATTTCTAATATTAAAATAAATATCTTATGACGGAGCTTGTGTTCTAGAAATATACGGGTTGGACAATGAGTGTTAGTTGTGACCATAATAAATTTGAGGGAGTATGTATATTGTTTGAGTGTATAAAATATGTGAAGGTGATTTCTAAATATGTTAATGGTTATTTTCCTGAGTTTTTTCGGTTTCAACCGTATTTTGAACGTTGATAATTATCATGGATGGGTAAGATCCACTATGTTGTATATTATTTATATTTTATATACTATGATATACTTTATATTATATATATTATTATTTATTTTAATATATATATAGTTATTATATATATATATTATATTGAGTAGAATAATATATTTAGTATAGTATTAATATATATGATATTTATAGTTTTATATTATATATAATATGATGATGGTATTATTTTATATATATATTATTAATATTTATATTTAATATTATATATATGTTATTATGTTATATATATATATAATCTATATTATACTATATAATTATATATCATAATATATATTATTATATATATATACTATTAATATTATACTGTTTATATTATTCATTATGTATGTATAGTATGATAATAGATATGTTATGTTTAATTGATTAGCAATATATTATGATATAATATATATATAGGAGAAACCAATAATTTTATTGTTATATTAACCATATATTTAATTATTATTAAATTAATATAATTAACATTGATAAAAAATAACAATCAATGTTAGGTTATTTTATTTATGTATTATTATTATTCTTATATTTATTGTTATTAAGAATAGAGTGAGTAATAAAATAAATTAATTTAATTTTCAGAATATATCAATATTTTTTTGATATTATTTATAGTTATATTTCGAAATTTATAGGTCTCTGCGTATAAAGAAATTGTTATTGTATTACGTTGTTATCAGTCCTTTAAGCATAAATGCAGTCTTAATTAAATTTATATTTAGTACGAATTCTATTAATGTGTTTATTATTATAAATTGGTATTTAGGTATATAAATATTTTATATAGAATATATATATTGAAAATCAGTGGCGGCTCTCTGGTTAGTAGTCTCTCGTGAGTCGAGAAGTCGTGCCGTGTAGATCTTACCCGGAAGTCTCGAGTCGGTTTGAGGGTCGGGTAGTTCTCGCAAGTTCCTGTGCATGTAATTGGTAGAATAAAGTCGGTACCACGATCGGAAAGTCGGTAAGTCGGTAAGTCGAAGATTCCTAGTGTAAGTTAGGAGTCGGAGTTCTGAGATGATCGGTAGTCGGAAGTATTTACCCGTGTATAATGGAGTCGTGGTATAAAGTCGGTAAGTCGGATGATCGTAGAAATTATAGACGAACATATTATTATTATTATCATAATGTATTAATATTTTATTATATTATTATATATTATTATATTATTTATAATTAGTATTATTATTTAATTATATTATAATATATATATTACGGACTATTGGAAATAAATATAATTTTTAATATATTATTATTATATTTCATTTATTAATATAAGTAATATTGATTTTATTTTAGAGTTTGCTTACATTTATATTTTTGTTAATTTATTTTAATTTTTTAAAAATTATCTATGAATAAAATAATCATTAACAGGAATAAAGATATATTTACAAATACATAGATTGTCCCGACGCGTTCTGTCTCTATATATCTCGAGACATCTTCAGTGAAATTATTTCTTGTAAGCTCAGATACGATTATTTAAAATGATATATATAATAACCAGTAATTTATATAAATATATTTGAGATATATATTATATATATATATCTGTGAGTGTATAAATACATAAAATTTATATGTAGGTTGGTTAGCGTTTAGCAGACAGTTTCCAAAATTTATAAGTTTCTTTAGACTTACACGATCCGTTATAATATATTGTTAATATGTGAAAATTATAAATGTCATAAATAGTGTAATGGATCATTTATATCATTATATTATAATATATAATATAATTATATTTATATTATATATGTTGTTATACCAGCTTATTGAAATGTTCTCAAGATTTATGTTGGGACGTGTGTATGTAAGATTGATTGATATGGCCTCCGTATGGTCCGGTATGATCATATCTTTGTCTCGTGATATAACCTATAATGTTATATGTCGATAACGTTACTCAGATCATACTCAGTAGGCAGTTGAACATTTTGTTGGAGTACACAACGTTGTATGAGGTTGTTCTTAGCAGGTCAAATCATCTACTTGTTAGGTGGTATTAAAGGAAGATGATCTCAGTTGTTTATGTGACGTGTGATGTGGTGATGTTCTGACTCATTTAAATTATTTGATGTGTTTAGGTGTCTATTGTTATTTGGTATGTCTCTTTTTTATAGTTATTTAAGTTGTAGAGAATTCAGTAGATTTTAATCGATAGAATCTTCTTCGTTCTCACTTATTGTACAAATAGGTCTATTGATATGTTTTGTTGTGAGTAATGAAAGATAATTTAATCGATATTTTTCTGATTATATTTTTATTGTTCTTTATATACGCAATTTTTTTTAGTTTGTAGGGTTTATTGTTATTATTAGAATTTTTTCTCAACTGAAGTTTATTGTTGTGTGTCTGAAAATCTCTCTATAATGTAAATTTTTACTGTGTAATCCCTGCAAATTATTATTAAGTCTGTTTTCATTCAATGTAGGTATGTTTCCAAGTTGTATAATAATGGGAGATTTTAACTCTGATAAATCATTAATAAAGATTTGTTACGGATTAGTATATTATAGGTTCTTTTGTAATAGTACGGTGAAATAGAATCCATTTAGATTTCAATTAATAACAGACCGGTAGTAGTTCAGTAGGTTTTGTGACATTGATTTGCTACTGATATAGTATAATGGCCACGATTTTTATTATTGTATATATTATATGGTTAAACTCCAAAGTAAACATAGTTGATTTTGATGTCAAAATAATAACATGATTTAGTGCATCTATTAACCTAAGTTTACGTATAGTGATATCTGTTAGTACTATATGTTGAACAATAGCGAACTCTATGAAAATATTCTTTACTTTGGAATGTAATACTTGTAATGTGTATATGATCTATATGTTCTGCTCTAATATAATGTGAGTGGATGTCGTCGACATACTTATGTTAAATTGTACTGGGTAGGTGTTTAATCAATGAGTATGTTTTGTTTCTACTGAAGTCTTTTGTTTTTTTATCCTAGGATTTTGGACATTAATTATGTAATAGAGTCTATAAGGCAAATGTAGTTATGAGATCCAAAGTGGTGTCAGCTCACTAATCTCCAGCAGATCCATACTTGTGTTTTGTAATTAGTATGATGTGTGTGTGTGAGATGTGTGCTTGTTCTCATAGCTAAAAATAAATGACATAAATTTAATACTATAAGGATTCCGTACAATATGTTGTCTGATTTACTCTGGGTTGAGGACGGCATTTATGGTTTTATTGATTGTGAACATACACTTTATTCTGTTTTCTATTATGTCCATTCAGATATCTCGAAGCATATAGACCGATTTTGTGATTGTATACTACGTTTGAATTGAATAAGAGTACTGTAACACTCATAAAAGTTATGAGTTCGGGATATATTTAGCTGGCATTCAACGGTTTTTATAGATGTGTGCTCATTTATACTTGAATGTATATTTGCATTATTTTATTTTAAGCTATATGAAAGTATTTAGAATCTACAGATCAGGACATATTATTTCCTCGCTCGATATGTTGATTAGATCAATTGATTCGTTGTGTATTCTGAGTCACTGAACAACATAGAATGATATTAATATACAGTGTCTCTTCAAGTAATGGATATTTTCATGAGTTTTTACACATGTTATTATAGCGCGCTAATTCCATACTCCTTAATAGTGAGATATTATTTTATGTGTATTAGAAAAGAAATTTAAATTATAATATGAGTATTTGAGTTTATTATTAAATAATATAGATGATTCAAAATACTAAATGACTCTTTTATAGTTTATATAATTTTTAGCTTTATACGTAAAATTAGTCTCTCTCTCGTAATATGTCATATCCATGATTTTTGGTGATATAGAATATTATTTCGTAATGGTGATATAATAATATATGAGTAATTATTGTCAGTTGGAAAATGACAAAGAACCAATTATTTTTCTAGTGTTTATAGGAGTATTGAGTTTATAATGATATATTAATATTATGTAGTAATAAATAATTATTATAAGGTTGGGATAAAAAAAGAATCCAAGGCGTCTAGTGCTAGTTTATACTTAATAATATTAGTATAATTATAATTTGCTCTTAAGACTATTTCACAGTACAATCCTAGTTATTTTTTTAATTATTGTCTATTTGTCTTTCAGAGATTTTAGCAATTTGTTTTTTTATTTAATGCTACTTATATAGTCGATTCTTCTTCTAATTGTCCTAATCTATTATTTATTTTGATTTTTTCGTTTAAATAGAAGATAATATTTCCATTCTCTCCTCTTATCTAATTTATGAGCTCACTTATTATCTGATTATTATCTTTCGACAATTTCTAACTTTACTAATTTACGCTATTCATTTTTCAAATTTTTTTTATATTATTTATAAAATTATTTTGGGATTATTATTAGTTTATTGTTCTAACTGTTATGCGTAGTTATTTATGTCTGTAAACTGAAAGTTATTAAACTGTTTAATTATAAGTTGGGTCTGTTTACCTAATTATCAATAAAAAAATAATAGTAAATAATTTCAATTGTTAATATTACTTATATATAAGCTTTTAAAATTTTTCTGAATTAAAATATGAATAATATTAATATTGATTTTGTTTACATTGTGGTTAAGTGCGCATTCTGTATCACTCTTCACTCCTAATCGTCCTTTACTCAGGCTTTAATCATTTTTATATACCGATTAATATATTAGACATTGTGAGATTTATATTAAATGATATCAATTGGAAAAAAGTGGTATATATAATTTTAGTTATCTGATCATTTAAAAGCTAACTAAAAATAAAAATAATTAGATATATTGATATAACAATAGAATAAAATAATATGTATATTTATATGATAATGTGCATGTATTCACATTAAAATTCTAGAGTCAGAGTTGCGATAGATATTTTGAATTTGTTAGTCTGGTGGGTTGACTTGGGTTGAGTCGGAAGGCGGCTTGATATGCGACTGATTGGTAAGCTACGAGATATTTTTCTGATATAAGTGAGTGCAGTGAAAGTCGGAATCGGTATAGTACTAAATTTTTTTTGATTTTAATGATTGGTTATCAGTATGCTGAGTAAGTAATTTAATTAATAATAGTCGGATAGTTCAGGTAGTTCGAAAATTTATAGATTTTAATGGATAATGATTGTGGAAGTAATAACTTTGCTGAGAGGTTTTGATTTAGGATCAATCTTTTACGATATAATAATTCGAGAAAAAAATGTCTTTGCCATTATGCTATAAATGTGAAGAGCTGTTAGAAGTTGACTATAATTGTTTTGCATCTCACGATAATAAATTATTATTTATACTTGATTCTCCGTCTCTCCGCTGATATATTAATAAAATTTATTAGAACCTTTATGCTTATAATAAATTAATAAGTATAAATTATATGGTAGATACAAATTTTTGATATGTTAATTATATAAATTAATAATAATATAATATGATAAATAATTATAATAATTAAATTGATAATTAAATGATTATAATAATATATTTATGATATAGTTATTATTATATATAAATATATATAGTTATGATATATATAATAATATATATTTTGATATGATATATATATTATGGTATTTATAATTTAATACAACTTTATTATTTTTGATTATATATATGTATATATTTATATTAACTTTTGTATTTATTAAAGTGTATTTAACTTATTCATTATAATAGTATAATAATTAATAAAAAAGAGTATACATATAATTAATAGTTAATAATTTTATTAATATAATATATTAAATTATATATAATATTATTGCCACATCAGCGACTATAATGATATTTTATTCAATATAGAGTCAGTATAATTTTAGTGTCCGAGTTATAATACTATATATTATAAGCGATAATTTAATATCCCAGCTATGGGCTGGCAACAAATTCTGGGCAACTCATAAGATTCCTTTATAGTAGTACTAGATAATTGGAGTTAGTTGTTGTCATACATAAAATTTTAGTGCTTAATTTCGTTAGTGTTCTTGAATAATGATTAGTTATATTTGCAATGTATGTGTTATTGTTTTATAATATCATTTTTTTTATCTTGTTGTTGATCTTTATAATAGTGTCGTTCGCTCATGATTATATTATGATAAATGAGAATAAAAGTAAAATATATTTAACTATATAAATATACATATTTTTTAGAACATATATATAATAATTTAATATATAGATTATTATTGATATATTATTATATAAAATGATTTTATTCATTTATTGATATTAATTAAATTATTATTGTAATATTCATTATATATGGTTTATTCCTATTATTAAAATTAATTATTCACTGTATTCAGTATCAGTTTAAGACCCTATGCAGTGTTTGTGGAGTGGGTTACAGACCAACTAATTGTCATCATTACATCCAACTTGGTTAATGAAAAGGCATGCCATTCGAAATTATTGTTTAACTTCTTCGTATTATGCTGTTTCTTTCATTATATCTCACACATGTCCTGATTTTTTCTTTAAATGGTTAACATACCATTTAAGGAAAGATAATTCGTAGCTTTAAATACAATTCTGTTTTTCCCTGTTTAATAATTAAACTTCTGCAATGGTGTTTATATTAAGTCTGCACTACTCGAAATCCTCTTACTACTTTTGTCTAATTAATCTGTCAATTATATCTTCTATATTATTCTCTCATTAATCTGATTTATTTATCTCTGTCAATTTTCCTCTGATTCCGAAGATTATCGACAAAGTTAATTTTTACAAATCATTTATGAACTTCGTTTATAACTTTAGGAGGTTAAATTGCATCTCCTTGTATATATCTTGTTCATACAATTGCAATATGAGATAGGTTCATTTAACATATTTTTCATTTTTACTCTTGTCTCAAATCTCTCCCTTCCGAAGCGTTTCATATCTTCTTTCGGTTTGCTATTAATGACCTTAATTTACTTCTTCAGACTTCTGTTTGTCATTTCCTACATTTTTCGAGAATTCTATTCTTTCCAATTAGCATTTTCGATTTATTCTCTCTATATTTGTCTCATTTTAATGGTTGCTCCTCGACTTTGAACTTATCCAGACTCCCTTTTAGATGTTCGTTGTTGATCTAGTGATTGAATAAATCCTAGGTGTTGGATCTCGTCTCTTGTTAGCCTATTGAATATGTTAAAAGTTTTTAAATCAACTATTTACGATATTTCTATCTCTTCTCAAGCTCCATTTTCTTCACACGTATCAGTTTCATATATTCCTATGCCTCAGAGTTATATTTTGTAGTTCATGTGACTTCTGCATGTGAATTAATATTTAACTACTCTCTTTAGGTATTATTAGTACATGTTCTGCAATAATTAATGAATATTTTTTGATTATATTAATTTGTCTACTTATGTGTTTATTTTAAGCAAAGCCTACTTAGTGTCTTAATTGTATTAGGGCAAAAATGTTCTAGCCACATTCGAGAGCTATTAGATATTTTAGTATTATTATAGTTTTTATATATTTATTATGTATATATGTGTATATATTTAATTATATATGTAGGTTATTTAGTTTATATTATTACTATTGTTATATATTATATATATATATTTTATTTGATATTATATTTAATTTGGTATTTTATGTTATTAATAATAAGTATTATATATTTTTATATATATTATATTGTTAAGCGCAAAATATATACTTACTAATATATATATATGAGTATATATATTATTTTAATATTAATATAGTTATTTAGTTTATTATATTAGTGTGATTATATTATAATTATTATATATATTATTTTATTATATTATATTTATATTTATATTATTATTTATTTTATATTTATGTATATTATTTTGTTGATATATTCAGTATTATGAAGTAGTTTATATATATATTATATATATAGATATGATATATATAATTATATGTTATTATTTTATTGTATTTATGTAGTATGTATAGTATATAACTAATATTAATCTTATATTAGTAATATTATATTTTAATAATTATTGGTATTGGAATTAATTTTATGTGTTATAAATACTCAGTATAGATGTCCTGTAATGGTGGTATAGTCGGGGTTACTCTAATAAACTATGCTATTCTATCACAGAATATGGGTTGATGTGGTTTGGTTTTTTTACTTCTGGCATACTAACCTGACGAAGCCTCTAATTTAGTTTTTACGACTGAGACCCGTGATTAGTGTCTATCTCAACTGACGGTATGCTTGATCTATGTTTTAGTGCATATGTTTTCTGGGTTTGTTAATACTTAGTGTTGAGTTTATGGGTATTATGGAGGATTGTTATTATATCTGTTGTGATATTTGAGTATCTTAGTTGTTTACTTTTATTTTATATTTGTCTCGGGTGTGTGTGTAGGTTTATTTTGATTTTATGACACTACATAAGCCAATAGCTCGATCGCAGTTGAATATAGATACTAGATCCTACGTAATCATGAGCATTGTACAATACACACACAAACACTACACACATACAGGCACAGTTGTAAGTTTCGTTGTGTTGTTGCTTGATGGATGTGCCCGCTACCACATTTTAATTAATTCAAAAACATAGTTATTATGTATGTTGAGTGGTTATATAATTATGTATTTATAATATATTAATAATATAGTATATATTTATATATACTATTTATATTATATATATATACTTATAATATTATATATTAATATATATATTATATTAATTAATTATATTATTATATATAATAGATATATTCTTATTAATCAAATTATATCTTAAGTTTTATATATTATATATATATATTAGTATGATATTTAATTATTTTAATGTACTATCATATATATAGTTATTTAGTGTATTTGTTACTAGAGTGGGGTTGTTTATTGAGTAAATTTAATATTATACAGTTTCTATATTGATTATTTTGTAATAACTATTAATTATAGTTTATTTATATATATTATGTTTTGATTGAGAAATTGATATAGTTTTTTATATTATTGTCATTATATGAGGTTTGTATGTATTATTAGTATATTATATTAATATTATTATATATTAAGTTTATTTATAAGTATTTATATTTAATAATATATATAGTATTAATATATATATAAATTATATATATTATATAGATATATATAATATATATATTTATATATTAATTATATTATATATATTTTTTATTATATATATTACTTATATTTTATTATATATTATCTATAACTATATATTATATAATTGTAATATTATATATTTAATATTAATATATAATTATAATAGATATATATATATCTATTATATATAGTATATTAATGTAGTGTTATATTTTGATGATGATATTATATAGTTATATATTAGTATTTAATATATATATAGTAATAGTATATTATTTAATATTATTTATGTTGTTGTTATAATATATATATATATGAATTTAATTATATTTATAATATATATATATATCATTAATATATAATATATATAATATATATATATTATTATAAATTTTTCTTTCTCCATCGCTTCTTATCAAGCGTAATTATACATTAATGGGAATCGACTATCTTCTCAACTACCTTAGTTGTGACATCATACGGTGTTTATTATCCCATATTTTATGGATTATAGATCGATTATGAAATCTCGATAAAACTTATAAAGCTTTTTTCTCTTTGCTCAATACACCCCATGTGCACTACTTTTCTCTCTGCCGGAGAACCTTTGGCACACTCTATCGTTTGATATCTACACGACGTACTAGGCCGTGAGAATGGCCAGGTTTGGCAGCGGATGATTAGCAGATTCTCTCCACTGTTCTAAACAACCTCACGTTTTGAATTTAATATAAATTTTTTTGAGATGGTGTCCTCGAGGGCTTCTGGAAACCTCTCGATGACACTGCTTTCGAGAGGTCCCGTGTCTAGTTTTACTCTCTCGTTGCGCTCTCTGGACGAAGCCACCTTCTTTATTCTGGTGTTTAATATTCTTCCATCTTCTTCGATTTTCCTTTGTTGTTTGAATATGTGTAAATATCTCTTTAGACTAATTTAGGTAGTTTGCATATTTCATAGTGTCGATGCATATGTAGGTCTCTTCTTTTTTCTCTCATTTTATACGTCCCTGTGTGTTTGAACAGGGGTTTGCCAGTTGGGTATTGATAAATTCAATAAATTATAACTGTTATAAAACAAAAATAAAAATAAAAGAGTTAAGTCTGGATACCTGTAGTCGATCAAGAACGCTAATATATAAATTTATTATATATATTATATATAATATGTAATATTAGGGTTAGATTTCATACATACATTGGATGGGTGTTAGGAAGCATTATGTATTTATTTATATATTTATTTTTATTTTGTTATTAATAGCTATTAAAAAATTTTATTTAAGTCATATACAGATATAATAGACATTTATATATATATTATATATGTAAAATATACTATTAATAATAATATATAAAACGAAAAAAATTCCTCTGAATTGAGAGGGCTCTGCCCGTGAGTGACGGTGCTTATCTTCTTCTGTTAATCAACTAATTTTTAAACCTAATTTATATAATATTTAATAAAGCTAGAGTTGTTAACCTTTGACCTAAATGTAGCCATATAATAATATCCATATTGAGGTTCTTATTATAAAACAAATTGAAAGGCGATTTGAAGTTAAAGATGTTTCAGACCTATATATATTACTTAACTAATTAATATAATAATAATATTTCCAGCTAATTATATATATTAATATATAATATCTTTTTAGCTCATATTTATAAAATGTACTAATAATATTATCTCAATAAGTAGTATAAGGATATAAATTATAAGGTATAAATTGTAAAATATAGTGCGGGTAAAAACTTTTGTATTAATAATTAGTAATTACTAATTACCATATTTCGGATCTCAATAAGAACTATTTATATATTATAATTACCTCCTCCGCAACTCGGTAGGATAATCGAGGAATTATTGAGAAATAGCTGGTTAAATAAGCTTTGATAGATGGTCTTGATGTGAAATGAAGATATGTTATGTACAAGAGGGAGGTGCCTTATGACAAGCGGAGTATTTGTAAAAGAAGGACTTCTGTGTAGGTTTTGTAAATATTCGGATGAGATTCCTTCATCTTGTTCAACATACTATTGTAAGAGTTCGGTCGAACAGATTACAGGTGTATGATTATTTTTTATGCGTGTTGTGGGAGACTTTTTTATTGAAACAGTGAAGTCTGTTTGCTAATTTCTTTGTCTATTGCCAGATGTAGCTTCTTAAATTTTCTAGGGCCTCTTTCTGCTTGAACTGCTAGATAAATAAATAATAAAAAAATGAAGCCAAATTTGAGAACACAACTCATATTCAAATGCAAATTCAAAAATTCCAAATATATTGGTTGTATGATAATAGAATTAAACATGGAATAGCATCATACCTACTCACATGCAATAATATAATATAGTATATATAATATATATATTATTATATATATATAAGAATATATATATATATATTATATATATATAGTAATATAATATATATAAATAATATATAATATATAATATATTATTATATATATATATATTATAATTATATATATTATTAAAATAATATATATAATGAATAATATATAGAGATATAGATATAGATATATAGATAAATATATATATAGTAGAGAGATAGATATTATATGATATATATATATATAGATATATATTAATATAATATAGTAAAGAGAGAGAAGAGGAAGAAGAAGTACGAAGATATATTAATTATACTTGTGTGAGGGCAAAAATGAGACGCACCACGGAGGGCAAATTTGTATGAGATTGTGAAATTGAAAAGATGAGTGGCAATAGATCATGATGGATAATAGAATTGTAGGAAGACGAAGCAAACGGGAAGAGTAGCAAGGAAGAGATAAACAGACAAACAGGATCGAGAGAGGGGTGAGGCCGGTTAGTTTAGGGATAGGTGACAAACAATGAGCCAGACAATGCATGGTAAGAAGTTAATATAGAATTAGTTAGGAGGTCAAAATCTCTCACGGTGCGTGGTACTCACAGAGGCGTATGTAAGAAAGAGAAACAAACACAGTGTGTTCTATTAGTACGGTAGTGAAGCTCTCAATAAATTCGACTCTCTCGAAAAGAGCAATAACGGTAAGGGAAGTTTTGTGTCCACTGATTGTGCGCTAGTTGAGAGCGCAAATTCGTAATTCGCAAGGTGACGGGGTGGGAATAGAGGTCTGGAGAGGATGTGACAGTTCGGAGGGTGCAACGGGCGGCCAGGCCATACGCGCGCAAGTACGGTGGTGCGTGGGGTGGCGATGCAGGGTGAGGGGGGTGGGGGGAGCGCTAATGTTCGTCGTCCAGAGGTCCAGACATGGTGGGATGGGGGAAGGGGCGGAGGAGACCGGGGAAATGGGCAAATTACCAAGGTACATCACGAAAGGCAAGGACGGAGGAGGAACGACGGTGGACTCAGGTGAGTCCGCAAGGAGGAAGTTCGACCTCCTAAGAAGGGTGGGTATGGATATATGTGATATTTACTGGAGTTATAGACTGTCTTTAGAAGTTAAATTTAAAAAACGTTTATGAGTATGGTTATAGGTTATTTGTAAGTTAATAAAAATTGTTAAAATACGCATAGTAAGAAAAGTAGACACTTTGCGTTATGTTATGATTGAACAAAATATGATAAGTAGATATGATATGACATCAATCATATCAATAGAGTCATGGGCGGGTGGGGATTGGTGGGGCTGGTGGTTTGATTTACTGCTTTAGGGTATGTAAAAACGTGAATTTTTTTAAGTTATGAACATGAAAAAGCATTAGAAAATTTGAGGTATAAACAAAATGTTTAAAGTATATAAAACAAAAATAAATTAAAAATAAATATAAAATAATAAAAATTTGAAAAAAAATTAAAAAAAAATTTAAATTGAAAACAAAGTTAAACACAAAGAATAAATGTAAAAGGAAACTTATATAATAAAATAGCAAACAGTATATTTTAGTTGATGTTTATTAAAGAGAAACACAGATTTGAAGATAGAGAATGGCAGTTCTGAGCTAAACGAATGTTTACTAACTCAGCACCGCACCGACTCCAGCACCGGTGTCGGCACCAACTCTGTCTCCTTCCTCTATCCTTCCTCCTTCCTCCTTCTTCTATTGCCATGCACTCTGTGCATTTCTTATGGGGAACCCCTCTCCTGGGTTCCCCTGAACCCATTACGAATTTACAACCCTCATATTCGAGTTCTACGACCTTATAAACATATATTTTGATACCTATATAGGACTAAACGAATATTTATTAACTCAGCACTGCACCGGCTCCATCACCGGTGCCGCTGTCAACTCCGACACCTCTGACGTAGACTCCTTCTCCGACTCTTTCCTTCTCTGACTCCTTTCTCCACTTCTCTTATGTATTTCGGACATTTCTACTAGTGACCCCCTTCCGGGGGATCCTAGACACCCATCACGACCTTGAAACCCTCATATTCGAGATCTACGGGTTCGATAACATATGATAAAGGAGTATAATATTGTATTAGTTATACAAATATTTAATAACTCGGCAACGCACCGGAGCCAGCACCGGTGCTGACTCCGAATCCAGAACCCGAGTCCGAATCCTTTCTCCAAATTTCAGCCTTCTACGGTCATTTCAAGTTTCGGGGGGCCACGCCCCCCTACGGAGAGCCAGGGTAACGGTAAACCTATGTGTGTGTATGCTTCGCGTGCCCACGTAAAAATCGATTCCCTGCGGAAATCGATTTTAACTCATAATCGATTCCCTTCGAGAATCAATTCTTCGATCGAAAGTGTAAATCCCGGCCATCATCTCCCCATCGGGTACCTAAACAGTGACCTTAGTTCCATCTGTGAATCCTAAACATATTTTCGCCGTCTATGTAGCGCTCATGCGCTTTATCTCTTATTACACTAAGCTCGGTATATATATTATATATATATAATATATATTATATATATATATATATATATATATATTATATAGTATAATATATATATCTATATATATATATATATATTATATTATTTATATATATATATATAGATATACTTATATATATATATATATACTATATAAATATATATAATATTTATTATTATATATTTTATTATATTATTTTATATATATATTTATAGAGTATATATATAGTGGAGATAGTTGTTAGGGATATTATTATTATAATATATATATATATTTATATATATATATTATATTATAGATATGGGTATAGGTTGGTGGGGGGGGTATATATATAGTATATATATATATATATATATATATATATATATATTGTTAGAAATATAGCTCAATAGTTTCGAATAGCGTTCTCCAATTATTTTAAAGCTTCTTCCGAAGCAAGAACTATGTTCCGCGAAATAAAAACTAATTTTGAGGAATATGTTGAAAAAGAAAGGATAAAACTTCCAAGTTTCTCTAGATTACTTTTACTCCATTTCGTTCGCCAACTGAAGGAATCATGAATTTGTAGTTATTTTCAAGGGCAGTCTGAACAGGAATTAGGTCATAATTTGAAGAAAAAACTAACATTTAAGTTACAGATACATCATTAGTAATAAAAAACTAACAAATATATTACATACTGCTAAAATTAGCAAAATCTATCCCATTATGTGTATGGGAAAAAATCATATCTTGCACATCATTCACCAACATTGATTTCTTCAGGTGTATGGAACAAAACATTGGCAAAGCAAACGCTTATGAAATCGTAACCAAACAAAAGCTATTATACAATACTTGGTTGAGAGCAGAATTGTTAATTCAGGTACCACCAACTCTAATAAAAAAAAAGTACAATGTTGCAATTGATCAGCTCCAAAAGATTCCTGACCCACAAAAGAACTACACCAGAATCCATAATAACCTCTGTAAGTTCTAAGAATTGAAACCATATAAGAGTCAGACAGAGAACGAGGTAGCTATTTCTTCGAAAATGAACGACAAATCTAAAAACTTTTCGATGTAATACCTATAAGCCACGATAAGCTGTAAGCTACACCTCTTGGATTATACGTATACAAAAACTTGCTGCATGACGTAAAAAATGAAATGTCAATAGATCGTACGCCACGCTTAAATCAAAATAATGTATATAGGCATTTAATTGAAAAATTATTATTATTTATGTTATCATTATTATTATTATTTATATATTATTATTATTATTAGATTATTATTATTATTATTTTTATTATATTATTCTGAAGCTTCCTTTAACGTACTTATCCCCTTTCAGAGGGATAACACGGAGGGGGACTACAGAAAATCGATACTTTAAGGCCGGCTATCCCAAACCAGCGCCACCAACGTGTTTGAAGTCGAGTTTTAATTCTGCCCCCAGGAAGATAAACTCCAACTGCTCGCGGAGTATTGAACCAGCGTCCTCTCGCGTGAGAGTCGGGGAGTCAACCTCCTACGCCACGAGGCGTTCTAATATTAATACCTTATTATTATAATTATACTATTATGTTATTATTATTATTATTATAATTTATTATTTTATTATTATTATTATTATTATTATTATTATTATATTATTGATTTTATTATATAACTTAACAAACCTTCTTCTTTGTTGAATCGATGGGGTATGCTATTGTGACTAATCATATAACTACTGGTGTACTGCTTTGATTTGCGTCTTCTCATAATTCTCTATATCTTTTCTTATAAACTGCACAAGTTTAGTGTATAGTCTATAAAATTTTGTCCAGTAAGGAGGGACAGTAGTGTTGAATTTACAACTTTTGATTATTATCGATATTATAATAATTAATTCACCATACCTAGTATGTATAATTATTATCTTATTATTATAATATTATTATTATTATTATTATATTATTATTCATTATTATGTTATTATTATTATTATTATTATTTATTATTATATTTTATTTATTGATTATTATTATTATTCATGATTATTATTATTATCTATTATTATATTTTTTATGATAATAATAATAATAATTATTTATATGTATTATATATTATTATTATGATATTATTATTATATAGTTATATTATTATTATTATGAGTATGATTATATTCATTATTATTATTCTTATTATACTTAGTATTATTATGATTATATATATTATTATTATTATTATTCATTATTATATTATTATTATTATTATTATTTATTATTATCTATTATTATTATATTATATTATTGATTATTATTATTATTATTATTATATTATTATTCTCTACATGTTTATATACACTAGAATCAGTTTCCGAGATATTATTATTATTTTCATTATTTATTATTATTCATTATTAATATTATTATTATATATTATATTATTATCATTTTATTATTATTAAGTATTATTATAATATTATTATATTATTGTATATTATTATTATATTATTATTATAATTATATTAGATCATTATATTATTATTTATTATTATTATTTATTATTATTATATTATTATATTATGTATTATGTATTATTATTTATTGCCATTTATTATTATTATATTATTACCATTAGTAGTATGTGCCTCATTATTATTATTATTATATATATGTTAGATTTTTTTATTGTGTCATTATTATATTTAATGTTATTACTAATCATAAATTATATTGTTCTCTGCCTACTAATATATAAAAGAATTGCTTAACCTGCTATAAATCTTTGGTGCATATATTCAATCATTCGGGGCTCGAAGAAAAACTAGTTAAGCTTTCCCGAGCAGCTCCTTTTCAAAGAAGGTAAACAAGCTACAAACTCATAGTTTATGAGTTAATCTATTTATTATGTTGTAAAATCTAATCTAATAATATAAAATAGAAAACGCTTGGCGTTTAACAAATTTCACTGTTCAAGGCTTTATGACAAGTATCGGTCTCCGGTTTTACGTCTCCGAGGATTTTAGCGAACGCTATCAGTGCTTTCCTAGCTCAATTTCTTAAGGAGTGGTGTGGCAGAAGTGAGGATTGTGAAGCCTCTGGTTTTTTTTTAATAATTACTCAAAAATGTCTTAGCCCACTTACATCAAAACGGCACAGATGGAGAGATTCATGTTCATTCCATAGCTAATAATAATAATATAATAATATAATAATTAATAATTAATAAATAATAATAATAAGAAGATATTAATAATATAATAATAATACCTTCTGGTTTCAGTCTTCACTTCAAAAACTTTTAAGCCGCCAAAATTGGGACACCAATCTTACTTGTTGTCAATTGGGCCAAAGCGTTCTACACTGCTAATAGTATATATATATACATATATATAATAATATAGATATATATTATATATATACTATATATATATATAATTATATATATTATATATATATTAATATATAAGATATATGTATAAGTATATATATATATATACGCTAATATACTATATATATTATATATATATATAACATTATATATATTAATTATATATATATATATATTTATATATATATATATATTATATATATATATAATATATGATATTATATATAATAATATATAAATATATCATATATAACTTAGTAACATATTATTAATATATATTATATATATATATAATTATTATATACTATATATATATATATATATATATTAATATTAATATATATAATATATATTTATATATATATTATCTATAACTATATATATTATTATATATTATATATATATATATAATATATTATATATACATAGATATATATATATATATGATATATATACAATATACTATATTACTATTATAATATATACTAATATATATATATTATATAATCTACTAGTATAGTATTATTATATAGATATAGAGTATATATATGAGTATATATATATAATAATATATATATATATATATATATACTACTATATACTACTATCATCTATTTATAGATTACTATTATATATATATATATACTATTATTATTATTAGTATACATTCACTTTTGTCCCGCTTTAGCGTGGTAGCTGGTGCGTACAGCCATCCTCCAGTTCACACCCCCTTCATCTCGGCCCTATCCACTCTCCTCCACCCCACTCTATCCCTCGCCAACACCCTACCCTTCCTCCCCCATCCCTCCCTCCATCAATCTCCTTTTTTCCATCCATCCACCTCCTTCTTGGTCTCCCCCTTCCTCTCCGTCCTATCCCCTCGCCTCCCAACTCTTCTAAACCACTCTCTTTCCTCCATTACTCCCACTATATGCCTACCATTCTAACATTCCTTCTCGCTCTTCACCACCAACCCATCTCTCCAAATCACAGCTCTCCCTCAGTCCACCCTATTCCTAATCCTCTCCTTTCTGCTAACCCCACAAACCCCTCTCAACCCCTTCATCTCAAATTACTTCCAACTTTTCCTCAGACCCTGGCATTTCAACCCCCACGTTTCCACACCCATTACAGCACCCGCCTGCGTACACCAGACTTTCTCAAGACATACCTTATCTTAACCTCTTTGCATAGATCCCCCTTTCCTCATTTTCTCTCAGTACCACTCATGAAGCTCTCATTCCTTCACCTATTTCTCATGCTCTTCATCTCCATCCTTCATCCCTGCCCCCCTGTCATACCAAAACTCCATCCTCAAACATATCAATAACAATCGCTTACTCTTCCTCTCCAAATACTACACCCCCTACTCTGACCTCTAACACCCCTTCCCCCTCCTCCTCTCCTCCTCTCTCAAACACTAACACTTTACTCCTACCTGGATTTATTTTAAGCCCCTTTTTGTCCACACATTCTCTCCAAACTCCCTCACAAATACGCTCAGCCTTCCCGCTCTTCGCTTACTAGGCTAGTGATCATCCGCAACGAGTATCACTGTTCTACTTCCCCTTTATCAATTTTCCCATTCATTAATTTCCCAACCCCCCTCCCGCTCACCCTCACCTATTCCTCGTGCAAACACTCGTTCCACTTCAAACAAATTTAGATACGCCACTGGGTCGACATATCCGCACATCCCGGTGCCCTCTAATCCCACCACCACCATCCCCAAACACTTTCTCACCTCCTCCCCTCCTAACACTCTCACACACATTCTACCATCCAATAAAAAGCCCTAATACCTTCCCCTAAATTACCCCACCCCATTTTCCTCCAACACCCCCCACAATTCACCCCTCTACTCTATCATATGCTTTCTCTAAATCTAGAAAACACCCATACTCTTTCCCTCCTCTCTATACTTTTTCCACAAGCATTCGTTTAATGTAAACACTTATCCCACACACCCTTTCCCTCCCTAAGACCCTCTCCTGTTGCTTCGCCCATCTCTCCCCCTCCGGTTAAAACCTCTTCCTCCTCAACAGTATTCTTCCGTGTTTAAAGCAAAAAGCTTTTTTCTTTTTTTTTCCCTTTTACACTAACTGACTCGCTGACCTCTATAATTCCCACATTCCATCCTAGCCCCTTTCCCCTTATACAGAAGGAACCAAACAACCAATTCCCTCCCAATCCTGTGGGTACCTCACCACTCCCCACATCATGTTATAAATCATATACAGCCAATTTACCATCCACCCCATCACCTCCCTTCTTGCCAAACATTTCCATTCTCACACCTTCCAGATCCAGACATGCGGACTTCCCTTTTTTTCCTTTATCCAAGGCCCTAAAATTTCCTCCAATTGTATTTCATCCTCCCCCTCCCTCCCCACTTCATTTTCCATCCTCACCTCTGCATATCTTCCTCCCCTACCCCACCCCCTTCATTCAATTAGTCCACTAAAGTACTCCCCCACCTCTTCCTCACCCTCTATCCTCTCCTCCTATCCATTCCCCATCCTCCTCCCTTAACCCTCTCCCCCAACCCCTCCTTCTTCTTCCTTTTTTTATTAACTTCTTTCCAGAACATCTTACTCCCCCGATTCAAGAATTTTCCGTCACTTTTCTACCCCATTCCTCTCTCTCTCTTCTCTCCCCCCCCCCCCCGCCGGGCCCTCGGCCACCGCCCTCTTGCTTCCACGTCTGAACCCTTCCTATATCTCTTCCCATTCTATCTCTCTCCTACTTCCAACCATTTCAATAAGCCTCCTTTCCTGTTTCACCACCTCATTCACTCCTCACTCCACCATTCACTCCCTTTCCTTTTGGCTTGCCCCCACCCTTTTTACTCCACGATACCCAACCCCACCTTTGGTGGTACCCCCACATCACAACCTCCAACCCCAAGGACTTCCAACTCCCCCCACCTCCCAACATTCCCGTCCTCTCCACGTTTCTCCAACCTGCCCCATACGCTCTTCCTAAAACTCCCTCCACACACAATCGCCTCAATTTTTCACCTTTATCACTTCCACTCTCTTCTTTTCTTCCCTCCTCCCTAACCATCACCTCTCTCCCACCTCTTACCTGGGCAACCACCAAAATTAGGTGATCCGATAATCCACCCTCCCCGCCCCTCCTAAATACATTACATCTAAGACAATTCATACCGATCCATACTTTTAACATTCCATAATCTAGTAACGTCCTTCCCCCCCGTTATCTCCACTCTTCCATGGTATACTTATGATTCTCACTTTTTTATAAACCACGTATTCCCCACTATCATTCTTTTTTCAACACACAACTCTATCTAGACTTTCTCCATTATCATTCCTCTCCCCTACCCCAAAAGGTCCTCTATTATTCTTCCCACCCCCACCCTTCCCACTCCTGCCTTCAAATCTCCCAATAGACAAATTTTTCATTTACCCCAAAACTTTCCCAACACTCATTCAGCTCTCCCCAGAATCTTTCTCTCTCCTCCTCCCTCGCTCCATTCACTGGTGCGTACGCACATATAAAAACCCACATTTCCCCCCCGAATTTCACTTTTACCCACATTATCCTAGAACTCACCTGTTTACACAATCTCACCTTGTCCCACATCTCTTCCTCAAAACTATTCCCACCCCTTCCCCCGCCCTCACTCTCTCGTTCAACCCCGAAATCATACCCTTAAATTTTCCAAAGTCAATCTCCCCTGTCCTTTTCAACTTGAGTTTCTGTTATCCCTATCACATCCAACTTTTTTTCCTCACAAACATCAACCCTATTTCCTCCCTCTTCAAATCCTCGTTTCCCCCTCACATTCATACACCCCACCCTGATTACCACCTCCTCCGCCATCTTTCCCTATTCTATAAAATAACTCAATCGGCTGTACGCTTATGGGAACCCCACCGTTAGTCTTCCCGTACATGAAAAAGCAAAAAAAAAAAAAAAAAAAAAAAATAAAAAAATAAAAACACAATAACAGGTCGATTACTTAAAAACCCTTAAAAACACTCCCAATAAAAAAGTTAAAATGACAATATACAGTAAAAATATAAAAGGTTATAACCCACACCATCAATTTATATTATTTCCTACCCCCCTTCCCCCCTCCACTTCCCTCCCACTCCCTCCCTTTTCTTTCCTCTTTAAAATATGCACACGTTAAAAATTTTATTATCTAAAAAAGAGAAAACTTTATTTAATCTTTAAAATTCTTTAAAATCTCTTATATTTACAACTAATACAAAAAGGTTAAAATGTTAATATAAAACAATATAAAAATATAAAAGGTTAAAACCTACACTCTATCAATTTTTATCTATTAAAATCTTTGCTTAAAACGGTTTACAAGAAAATAAATTTCGCATTCCTATTCTTATTAGACGGTGACACAAATCCACCGTATATATATATATATATATATTAAATAACTTAAATGTATATCCGACTCTCTTTAAGAATCTAACAAAATATTCTATACAAAATAGAAAATTATTCCATGAATATTTCTACCGAAATAAAAATGTTTCTAATCCACACGAATGAAACTTTGAAGAACTCAATCTTTTTGAAGAAATAACCTGTAGAACTTTCCTTTTTCCAATAATATGTTTGCAGAAACAACTTGTAGAGTTTTCCTTTTCCGATACTTTGTAAAACTTTTACTTTTCAATAATGTATCTTAGATCTAACTTATTCCGAAATCGTATACTTTCCTGTCAAATGTTTATAAATAGATTCCTTTCTTGAGCCAAAAATATAATTTTTGAAATACTTTAAAGCAATATGCTCTTTCATAAAGATTTCTTCCTCAATTTATAAGCACAAAATATTGCATGTAATGTACATTATAGTAGATTATACATGGAGCGATTGAGTCTGAGCCTTCAATGAAATATAAAAGTTCAGACGTGAGAGCAATTTATCCTATATTAATATGTTACCTTGAAAATATGAATATGACTAAAATGTTCCTTTCGAACAATCCTACGAAGATA